>ML813563.1:21716-33437 GCA_009831015.1 Picea engelmannii | reverse complement strand
TTTATGAAAAGAAATAAAACAAAAACTAACTAACTAAACTAAACAACTAAAATACTAACTCTAACTACAAATCTAAACTAATATATTTATCTAACTAAACTACTTAAATTATACTAACAAACTAACTATTAAATACTAAATAACTGACCTGAAGAAACACTCCAGGTTCGTCCTGTGTGTAATGGTTTTCTTAGCTGATCGGAGGGAGAAAGCCCACATCGAATTATCCAAGAGCTTCTCGTAAACGGAAAGCTTCAGTGCTCTTCAAATATGATTACAGGACAAAAAAGACATAAAAATTACAACAATCTTATGATTTATAAATCTTCACAGTTAGATAAACCTGTATGCAAAGATCTATACGAAATGATTCAATTAACGAAGAAGAGAAATATGTGATTCATTAACTGAAACCAAGTAATTGTTGTACTTTTAAAAACAATAATGAAAGAAATCATATATGGATAGCACATTAATCAAATCATATCATCCTGCAATAAATTATGATAGCTAAAGTAGTCTATAATCAACTGCAAACTGATATGCATAAAACATGAAACAAAAGATTGATATATTGAAAGCGAAAGTTGTAGCAATAACATCAACTCTCGTCTCAGTTTGTATTAGAAATCCATAGCCTGGTTCTCCCACAAGTGAGGATGCCCCTTATTGCAAAAAATAATAAGTATTTAAAGACCTTCCACAGGGTAAAACATCCCTGTGGAAGTTATCAAAACTGTTTACAGAAAATCTGGGAAAATATCCCAAGTTTCTATCTCTAAAACTAGGAACCTAAAATAAAACTGTATCACACAAATATCTCCTAGAATGCCACAGCATGCCCAATGCAATTCGAATGTACCTGAAAGAGGTCAAAAAAAACAAGTTAGGAAGATATTTTGCTAATGAAATTGATAAAAAAACTAATTCTAAAGACTAGCTAAAGAATCTTGCGATTTTGTAGCTGGTCTAAATCAAACACAGAATCGTATTAAAAATCAATTCAAATCTTAGAAAATAAATTCAAACTATTAAAAGATATTTGATTGCTAAAAGCCTCATTCAAATCGACACTTGTATGAAAATTTAACAAACTAAATCAAATGATGACAGAGATAGATACACTCTGTTTTGACCAATTCAGGTAAACAACATCGTATTGAATAACCGACAGCAGTGAAATCGATTCATGGACGAATTGAAATCAATACAAAAATTTCTTCATCTACCCACAGATCACTTCGAATCCAAACTGAATCAACTAGATCATTTTCAAAATTGATCGCACCATATTTAACATAAACAAGCAATCCAAGCTATTGGCGAATCAAATCAAAACTGGTATGTAATTATCACAAATGAAATCATCGTGGAATTAATCGGTTGATAATAGGATCTTTAGGACTTCGTTTAGTCGTTCGTTATTACCAATTGGGGGCGAACACAATCAATTTACAGTCCACAAAATCATTACTTGAATTCATTTCAAAACGAACTATCAACCGAATTTTCTCATACGAATTTGAAAGAGATAGCATAAGTCGATTTGGGTTAACAAACTTGTTTTGAAAATTAAAATCAACATAGCAGCATCAAGTCTATTTTCAATACGAATCCAACTCATAAAAGCAATCCAATCCAAACAAGAGTGAATCGAATAGTTTAAGCTTGACATAGTCGTTGTGAATCAAAACAGTTCCATGATTTGGGCGCAGAGATCTTTCGCACAGGTCAGATATAATCCAAATCCAAACGAAAATGTTGACAAAACAGAGTCGTTTTTCCAATTTAATAGGCTACATCATATTTATCAAGCCAATTCAATTTCTATGAAATTGTTTTAACAATCAAATCACAAGAATGAAATCAGAGCCTTTAATATCCAATGACAGCAACATCATATTAAATCAAAACAAACCTATGCTCTAATTTTAGCATAGAAACCTCCTGTTCAGGTTGGATACAAACAAAATCCAATCAAAAGCAAACACCATTGATTCCGTTAACTCAAACCAACAGACAAACGAATCAAGCCCAGTGAAAACCAATTAATTGCTAAACTGGGCACGATCAAATCGTATAACAAAATCATAACCATATTCGATTTTATAAGCGTTTTGATAATCAAACCATGTCAAAGTCATTTCGAATAATAAACAGACTTATCAAAACTCAGAAACCAATTCACTATATTAATTCAAGCAATTGATAAAACAAAATTGATATCAAAATTCATACTTGGATGATGAGTAGACAGCTTGGTCATAACATTTTGGAATTGACAACGACTGTAGCCGATTTGACATTCCTAAAAATGATGGAACCAGTGGTTTTCTGCTTCTTATCATTAGCTTGAAACTTGTCCCTTTCACTAGTCAACACTGTAACTTGGTTTTCCAACGCTTTGATTTTCGATTGAAGTAAGGGAACGTCTGTATAGTATTGTTCCAACCACACATTACACCGGTTACATGAAAACTGCCCGACAGTCGAGGGTTTGGGAGAATCATCGAGGGTTTTGTTAGGTAGCTTGATCCCTGGATAACTGGGATTGTTCCTTAGGCACGGGGGCAAATTAGAAATGAAATCATAGGGTGGCTCAGAGCACAAACCTTGGGAGTAAGGGTACTCACTAGCTAGGAAGCATTTGATGTCAGAGTCTGAGTCTTCACTGAGGACTATGGGCTTCTTCTCAGCACTAGGTTTAGGTTTATTCCTAGCCAGTCTCGATATGAGTCGAGCATTATTTTTACCTTTGTCGTCGACAGTAGGGTTTCCCTTGACCTTTTTGCTCATAAGCTTTTTAATAGCCTTTGTCTTGTCTATTGCGATGTTGGGTAGATTGATATCAGGGTTGGCCGAGGGTTTAGGAGAGGGTAGAAGGGCATCTAAAGGCATGGGTGGCCCAACCTTAGTCACACTAACCATGGTCTTGTCAATTTGGACAAGCTCTGTATCAGCAAAACCATTTCGAGAGATAAAATCTTGCCAACTATCACCATGGAGATTTAAGTGATGAACAACGATGAGTCTGATTAGGCCATGGTGGAACAAGCTACTATTGGCCTTTTCTCTTTTAAACCTCTTAGCCATTTTATAAACAATTTGCTGGAAATAAAAAGGCATATTCAATGGATAACCCATAAAATTCATTAACAGTCGAAGGTGATAAAGAAAAACCAGTCCATATCGACCCTCACAGGTCACGAATTGTTTAACCACCATCAAAAGATCATGCCATCTTGGTGTAAGCGTGGAAATCAGCATACCTCTATCATAGGATGTAACCTTTCGTGAAACGAACAACAAAGGCCATGTCACCTCCTCCACTTTAGATTTTTTAAACCATCGCTGGCCCGTGGATGTTAACCCTGTGGAAGAGCTAATGAACTCCTCATTCATCTCAAGCTGAATGTCACCTACTTTGGCCCTACACCTATCAAAATTCAGGGCAAACTATTGTGCAACAAATAGATTAAAACCCTCAAACCGTTGTACAAATGTGAGCCAACCACTATCCTCTAAGTCTTTCCGAGCGTTGTTGAACAGTAGCAAGGCTTGACTACCGTTCGGCTCAATTCGCACCACTGGTTCCATAAACAGGGTTCACGGTAAGCAATGTGAATGAGCCAGTCTTTGAAACACAAGGCACATAGGAGAAGAACGCTCGAGGGATTATCGATGCTAGCAGAGGTAAAGCAGTGATAAGGGGAGGCATTAATGACATTGTGCAAAGGTGGTGGAGTTATTTGTTGGCCATGCAGAAGTCATTACCAATGGTACAACCGATGGTGCTTTCAACTATTCAAATCACAATGCATAAGTGTTACAACTATGCCATTTCAATCAATCAAAACCTTTGGTAAGTGGATAAACCATTCGCGCAAGCAATAGCTATAGTCTCAAAACCAAACAAATAAATCGAAATCAATACCAATGTTTTGACTATGTGACATGCGTTGTATAGAACAATTCATACCAAGAGTTTAACCAATGTGCCAATGCTTTTTATGTATACCAATGTGCCAAGTGGATTGATCAAATAGCATGTAAACACAATCCCCAATGTATCACAAACTCAATGAAACAAAATCACACAATCAATCGAAGAATGTCAAATGAGTACAGACCAAAAGGTCTTGCCAACTGTATAATGATAAGTAAAATGTAAGCGCAATAGGCATATTGACAAGAATGATAACGACAATTCAATAATGATTTTAATGCGACTTCGTAAGACCAAGTTTTCACGCTTATAGTCGTGAAAACGAAAATGAAGGCAAGTGTGCAAATATCGCAAAAATAAAAGTGTCATTTATTTGAGAATTGCGACGAAAAAATAAGGTTTGTAAAACACTGGTGTAGGTAGCTTATAAGATAGTGGAAAAATGTGAATTGGCTGCCAACAATGGTGACACACTTGTAGAAGCGGTTATCTCTGCCAAAAGAACAAATTCAGATTAGGACAGCAAAGATAATTCCAACTCAAAAACAACAACCAGAAAATCGTATAAACATCATCATTAACCAACTATTCTAGCAGTGTTCTAAAAGATGAAAACAGATAACAGTCTTAAGACCAGCGAGTCACGATATTAAAGATAAAATCTCCAATACTGTTGACAGAGCCACTGCTGCCAGTAGGTGTCCATAGCCTTGACAGGGTTTCCATTTAACCCACTCTAACATCTGTATCCTGCCAAGAAGTTCTAGATCAGAATAAACGATATTAAGAGGCTTCTTATTCTCAAATTTTCATGTACCCGACATTGCTTCGCTGCCAGCAGGCCTGTTCAGTACCCCGGCGAAGTTGTTTTGGCGTCATGCATGCATTTACCCATTGCCAACAAACCTATTCAGCATCTCGACGAGTTTACAAGCACTTCCCACAGCTCTATTAATAATTTGTTTTGTTTTGTTTTTCTTCAAAGATATATAGTTGAGCGGGGTGATGCTGAAAATCATGATATTTTAACATTTTTTTTCAGACCTCATCAGAATTTTTTAAAACTGTCCTTTATTAAGATCCAGAGATGATTCATTTACAAAAACAACTTCCTAAGGTAGGGAGACATCTTCTGAGTCATTCCTTTAAGGAATAGGGACAGCGTAAAAAGATAATAGATGATCACGACAAGCTTTACTCAGAGATCGAAATCAGTCAACTCCTTTCAAACAATAGACTTTTTGCCAATCACAGATATAACTTTCAAAAATATACAATTGATGTTTATACAAATTTCTTAGCAGTTATTTTAGGGAAGGAATTTTCTATTTTCTTTGTCTGAATAGCACAGCATATAGGTATGTGTATTTCCAAACACACAAACTGATAAACTCAAAGGGGAAATCAAAAACAAAAAGCAAACGAAAAAGCAAACAGAAGCAAAATATGTACATAGTATACAAGGGTTGTCATCAAGCAAAGTATCTTTTTAGGGCTTGGCCATTCACCGGATAGGTGTCAGGCTTCCCTTCAAGATTTTTCAATCGAAAAGAACTGGGACCCAACTTTTCAGCAATTAAAAATGGTCCAAGCAATAAGTTTTGAAATTTAGTGTGTTCTCCCTTTCCCTCATGTCGTTTGTCCCATTTCAAGACGAGATCACCTACTTCGAAATTCCTATCAGAAGCAGAGTTAGAATCGAACTAGCTTTTAACCAATAGTTGATGTTGATCTAACTTACGTTTAGCTTGGGCTCTTACCTCTTCTAGCTTCATCAAAGCATTAATTCGGTTTTCCAAAGGGGGACAATCTTCTTCTTGGATTTTCTGCGATAATTGAAGTGAAGGAAGAAGAATGTGAGGTGGCAGAATTACTTCTCTTCCATAAACGAGAAAAAAGGGGGAGTTACCTACAGAAGCTTTTGGTGTTACCCTATCATCCCACAGCGCATTTAGCAGCGCATTGTGCCAATTTTTTTTATTTTCAACCACCGTTCTCTTGATGATTTTAATCAAGTTCTTGTTTGTTGATTCTGCCAATCCGTTGCCCTGGGGGTAATAGCTAGCAGAATACTTTAGTTTGATTCATTTTTCCAAAGCGAACTCGCTCATCTCAAGAGAGGAAAAGTAAGAAGCATTGTCGAATACTAAACAATCAGGGATACCAAAACGAGTGATAATGTTTGAATTTAGAAAGGCAATTACCTTACTGGTGTTGACGGTTCTTAACGCAACAGCTTCAAACCACCGGGTAAAGTAATATGTGGCTGTCATAATAAAATTGTGTCGTTGTGAGGATGGGGGGTTGATTGGACCTATGATATCAAGGCCCCATTGCTAAAAATGAGAGTCTACTGAAACGGGCTGCAAAGGAAAGGCTGGTTTCTGTAACCGCCCTGATGCTTTCTGACAAATGATACATTTATGACACAAGGCATGGGCGTCTCTAAAAAGCGTAAGCCAGTAATAACCAGCTTTTAAAACCTTATGGACAGTGGTGTCACCACCAAAATGACCACCATCTTCTCTTGCATGCAACTCTAGCAAGACTTTTTCTGCTTCGTCTTTTTCAAGACAACGCATGAGTACACTGTCAAAATTTTGACGAAACAGGATACCATTAACCAGATGGAAGGAGGCAGACTTTAATCTCAATGCTCTTGTTTTAGCAGGATCCAGGTGACGGGGTGTTGATCCATGTTCAAGACAAAATCTTATATCGTCATACCAAGGACTGACAGGGTTTTGTGCGCAACAAATTAGATTTTGATCATGTTGTCCTAGGTTTGTCATATCGCTTTCTACTTGTTGTCCTACTGCTGAATCAGCAACTAACTTGCATAACCCTTGGCCTCTCACTATCTGAGCTGGGGTGATTTCTAAGTCGTACTCCTGCAAGGAGGTGACCCATTTAGCCCTCTTTTCACCTAGTTCCTTCTGCACTAACAGGTTCCTCATGGCTGGATAGGGAACAATGACTTTCATCCTTGACTTCAAAAGATAGGACCGAAAATGCTTGACTGCTTTGAAAACAGCATAGGCTTGTCGATCTATCGTTGGGTAATTAAGTTAAGCACTTTTGAAAGCAGAGCTCATAAAGGCAATGGGTACTTCATTGTTCTTGGCATTCTTTTGGGTTAAGACAATGGCATAGGAACGGTCAAAAGCAAAAGTGTAGAGTGTAAAGTCTTGAGAAAAATCGAGGCTCATGAGAGACGGAGCATCTATTATGGCCTTCTTTATTGCATTAAAATCTTGATTTTCTAGGGGTCCCCAGTGATATTGGGTGTCTTTCTTAATTAGGTTCTGCAAGGGTCTGACCATTTCAGAGAAGCTGGGGACAAATCTTCTCACAAAGTTAATCTGGCCTAAGAAAGACTGCATAGATTTTTTGGACGTAGGAGGGGGAAGTTTTACGATGACCTGAGTCCTTTCGGGGTCGGTAATCATTCCCTCGCTTGAAACAATAAATCCTAAGATTTTACCCTATTCTACTACAAAGATGGATTTTTTAGGATTCAAAGAGATGCCGTATTTACGACATCGCAGTAGAACGGCTCGTAAGTGAGCTAGATGATTGTTTTTGTTTTTAGAAAATATGGTAACATAATCTAAGTAAACTACGATGAACTGATTGATTAAGCCTCGGAAAGCGATGTCCATCACTCTCTGGAAAGTGGCACCAGCATTAATCAATCCAAAGGGAATTTTTCGATAAGCATAAGTGCCCCATGGGGTACGGAATGTAGTTTTAAGTTGGTATGGTGGAGACATCAGAACTTGGTTGTACCTCGAGAAACGATCCAGTAAGGATAGCCTCTCAGAACTAGATACTTGTTGAAGGATATGTTCCATGGGTGGGACAGGATAGTTGTCTTTATCAGACGCTCTATTAAGGTTTCGTAAATCGACGCAGAGTCGGATTTCCCCACTTTTCTTCCGAACTGGGACAAAGTTAGAAACCCATTGAGTGTGCCTAACAGGAAAAATTATCTTAGCAATTAGGATTTTATTCAATTCTTTTTGAACGGTCGGCTCAAGCTTAGGGTGCATTTTCCTCAATTTTTGTTGAAAGGGTAAGGTTTGGGGCTTCATAGGAATGACATGATATATGATGTTAGGGTCGAAAGTTTTAAGGTCATCATACGTCCATGCAAAGACATCTTTAAATTCTTTGAACAATTTAATAAATACAACTTTTTCTTGTTAAGAACATCCTACCCCTAGATTAATGCATTGCGGATTGTCCTTAGTTCCTAAGTTTACTTTTTCATAAGATAACGAGGAACTATTGGTTTTACAGTTGACTGTCTTTTTAAATTTATCTTGAAGATCGTAAAATTTCTCTAATCTAACTACAGATTTAGGGATCAAGTTTACCATGTCCGATGAAGATTAAGGAGTTCTCGGATCTGGTATTACCGTGAAATCGCACAAATTGTCATCGTGTGTGTGTTCGTCTATCACCGCGCCTTGAAAGGTTTCTTCCATGTGCAGAAAGTTAATAATCTATTGATCATCATCAAAGACTCTCCAATTCGTGATGTTGTCGGGAACTGATGGCCTGAACAACAACTCGACGGAGAATGTGTCTGGGGACAAGCCTTCTGCAGGAAAGAGTTTAGAAGCTACATTAGCTAATAAATCTGCTTCAGAGTTATTCAATCTAGGAATAGAATTTATATTGAAAGCAGCAAATTTATTCATTAAATTCCATACCTCGGATTGGTAGCTTTTAAGATGCGGAGACATACAGTGGATAGAATTTCTTACCTGTCTAACCACTATTTTGGAGTCACCAAAGACGGTTAAATTTTGAATGTTCATATCTAAAGCTTTTCTGAGACCTTGCAGTAAAGCCTCATATTCTGCAGTGTTGTTAGTACATTCAAATTCTAACCTACATGCAATCAATGTTTTGTTACCTACCGGATCGATAATAACGTAGCCTGCTCCAAGTCCTTCTTTGGACTTTGACCCGTCAAAATAAAGAGACCAAATTTGATTTTCATCGGGTACTTGAGATCGTTGTGTAGAAGTTGTTGGCTGCACAGATACTACAATCTCAGACTATTGTTCTGGATTGGTGATAGCTGAAGCCTCGGCCATGAAGTTGCTGAAAAAGGTGTCCATCCCTTGTACTTCGGGCAAATCCACAGAAGGTGTAAATTGTTCATTGTGATCGTTCAAATCTGTGACCGTGAACTTAAGGTAGCGTTCACAATTTACCTTGATCTTGTTAGGCTTGTCATTCTCTGGAAGCCATAGATGAGACCAGTCTATCGCAAAATAGTCGTGTAGCTGCTCCGACCAGTCCCTGCTTAAAAATAGACCATACACTTCTGGAATATCCACAACAATAATATCAATGACTTGATGAACCTTGGGGTTAGATGATAATATAATAAGCACATTCTTTAATTCGCCTATAACTTTAACATTGGTCCGATCAAGTTGTATGATTTTTAAGGTGGAGGGTTCAACTTCAGTGTTAATCTTCTGGCATACAGGCCATGGCATCACATTGGATGACGCTCCTAAGTCTACCATACAATTGTGCACGTTTCTATTAAAGATTTCAAAAGTTAACAAGAATGGAGGTAGATTTTTACGAGTACTAAGAGTGGTAGTTTGTGGCTTTTTACTCACAATTTCTAAAGCTACTTTATCTACATCATCTACTTTATTTACATTACTTACAGGAAGGATTCCTTTGTCTTGAGGATCAGGATTGTTTTTAGTGGAAGTCTTCTGAGGAACTTTGTTCTGCACAACCTTTTTACCACCTGAATTACCACTTTTGCCATTCTCTAAGATATTTTGTAACATTGTTTGTAGCAGAAATGGAAATTTCAATAACTCATAAACAGAAATGTTATCTCTCAACTTTTTAAGATCTTCAACTAAATCATAATCTAAGTTGGGGTTCACATTGCTCTGTTTAGTCTCAGCTGATTTAGACTGCTTTGGAGGCGAAGTTGTAGTGTTTTCGGAAGAGGGTTTGTTTGTTGTCTTACTCTTGGTATTATAGGGATGTACTGTCTCGAAGTTAGCTTGAAAGATGTTATCCGAGAAGTGTCCAAAAATGTTTGGAGAAGACTCCTCTTCTTGAACTGTCACTTGTTCAACTATCTCCTCAGGGATCTTAGGAGGCATCAAGTTATCTTGGGCTTCTAGAATTGTTTGAAGGGCACATTGCAGACTTTCTAGATTAAGGCCTTCGGTGGTTGGATTAAGTTCGTTGGTGGAAAAAGGCTTCCGGAACAGGGGCTTGTAATGTCCTTTGTTTGAGGAAGCTTCTTCGGTCATCCTTTTTAAGTCTATAACTTGATTTGAAAGTTTTTGTACAACTTTAGTTAAGATTTCTAAATCTGAGCTTTCAGGTTGTGTTTTACTTTGAGTGGGTCTGGGGAGGATTTCAATATTCTTTTTGGAAGAAGAACTAGTCTCTGTTTCGTTGCTAGTAGAGTCCTTAATACTAAGTATGTCTTTTTCAATATGGCTTGCCTCCTCGAAGGCTTCTAACAACGTGGCTTTCTTAGATCGTTTAACCCAAATAGCTATACTTTGATGCAAAGATTTAGTGTAGTATGTTATTATAATATTCTCAGCAGGCATGGAATCAGAAGGGATTCGGTTTTTAAGTGTTAAGAATCTTTGATTAAAATATTTAACTTTTTCTTTTGGGTTCATTATTAAGCTAGAAAGGTCCATGACTAGGACTTCTGGAGGCTTACCATCTCCGAACTTTTCCAAAAAGCATGACTCGAACTTTTCCCAAGACATGATGGTATGGGGTTGCTGGGTAAAGTACCATGTAGATGCATTGCCCTCGAAAGTATAGGGGAACAACCTATAGACAACGTCTTCATGTTCGACATTGTGGAGTCTTATGGCTAACATAAACTTTTTAATGTGATCTTCAGCGATCTGTTTTGAGTCAAGATCAAACTTGGGAAGCCATTTCTATGGGTGTTTAGGTAGAGGATGTTGAGCTCTAGGTATAGCTACAGCATCCTAATCTAGCCAAGGTCTAGTAGGGTTGTTCTGATTTTCCATTGGGGTAGTGGGTGTGGAAGGCTGAGAAGGGGAATTGCCTTCGTCAGAGGAATCTCCTCTAAAAGAGGAAGGAGATGATGGAGGTGGTGAAGGAGGTATTCCAAATCCTCCTGCAGCAGGATTTAGGATTGGATCTGAAGGATTCACAGTGATATTAGTGCCTCCTAATTGTTCTCTGATGTCAGATAAATCTAAAGTTTGGTCTAGTGGACGATTTGGTTGCCTCAAACGGGCTAAGGCACTATGAGTTTTTATAAGAGATTGACGGACGATCTCTTGTATGTCACAACTTGTAGGATTAGGGGTTGTTGGCTCAACTGTGATCTGTGGATCGTCGGTTGATGTGGTTGTTGTTTGAAGGGGAATATTATCGTTAGAATGGATTCTAGTCACTATAGGTGAGCGATTAGGTGGTGGAGGAGTCTTGCAACCACCTCGTGCCATTAATTAATTTTAGGCCCTCCTTTTAGCGCCATTTGTTGACGGGTGAAATTGATTGTCCGTCAACTGGGAGAGTGGAACCGGTCTGGGGTTGTCTAATAACCCAAGCCGTTTGGGATGAACCACCCTAGCGGGTTTAGCGGCTCCGTTAGCCGATCTAAGGTCCTAAGAAAACAAAAAAGAAAACTACTCTAAATTAACTAATCTAACTAAAAACAACTATTAAAACAAACTAAAACAAATCTAACTATTCTATATATACAATCTACTATCTAG
>ML813562.1:159960-186017 GCA_009831015.1 Picea engelmannii | reverse complement strand
CATATACTTGTCTATTATTGATAAATTTAGCTTAAAATAATCTTGGTAGAATAGGATGTTTGTGTTGTCTTTGTTGTCTATTGGATTGCAGATATCATTAAAGAGCTTGAAGATCAAGTTCATCCTGGATTAAGTGAGGACAAGCTTCAGAAAAAGGTACATCATACTTTCTTCCTCTTTTCCTTTTAAATAGTTTAACTTCATTTAAAGGAATGTTAGTTTCCAATGTTAGCATCTTTCTGTCTTGGTAATAGGGTTCTAGGATCTAAGAGAATATTCACATGTCTGCAGGGGAATTTTCCTACAATAGGGATAAGCTTTTGAGATGGTCCAGAAATGCATTTAGAGTAGAATGACCATGGGGCCAAATGACAAAGGTGTCATCCAAAAATTGAAACCAACATTTAGGGTTGAGATGATAGTTTCTAAGGGCAAAAGCTTCAAATTGATCCATGAAGATGTTGACTACTACAAGGGATAATGGTGATCCCATTGTGGTGACTTGTGTATGTTCATAGAGTTTACCTTTAAAAATAAAGAAGTTGGAGGTTAGTCATTACTTAATTAAGTTTAAAGTTTTAGAGTCAACATATTTAAAATGATGTCCAAGGCTTTGGGGGTTGAGATTTTGGTTACAAGGGAAATTATATAAAAACTTACTAAAATATATTTCGGTCATTAAGATAGAAATGTTTGATTTTATGGATAAAGTTAGCATAGTCGTTTATACATGATGGGGTTTGACTTATAAAAGATTGAAGATTTTTTAATAAGAATTTTTCTAGGGCATAGGTTGGGGTACCAATGGTACTTACAATGAGTCAAAAGGGGATATCTCTTATGGATTTTAGGTTGCCCATAAATTTTGGGAATTTGAGGGTTTTTTGGATTGAGGTACTTTTTGATGATGAGATCTATGGATGAGGAATAGATGGTTTTAGTCACTAGGTTAGTAATTTAGTTAAGATGATTCTTGGAGAGAATTTTATACGAGGAAGTACAAAGAAGATCAAGGAGTTTGGTTTCATAATCAAAAGCATTGGTGACCATAGAAGCATCCCTTTATCGACTTTGAGAATAACAATGTTAGGATTATCATTCAAGAGTTTAAGGGCTCGAAATTCACCTTTAGGTAGGTTAGGAGAAGGGAGTTTATCCAAACGAAGTATTCATACATAATCTTGCATGAGTTCTTCAACTTTATGGATCAAGAGTTTAGAAGTGATGGATTCAATAAAGCATATGATTTCTTCGATTGAAATTAATCGAGGGACAATGGCATAATTAAAACCTTTTTGGAAAATACTAATAACTTGATTGTCTAAATCTATAGAGAATAAATTAATAATTTTGGAAGCAACAAAAGAGAAAGAGGTAGAACTAGAGGAAAGAAGATGGAATTGGGGTATTGGAATTAGGGTTTTTTTTCTTATAGGAAAGGGAGAGATTATAACCAAGTGATTACCCAATGATTTAAAGGATTTAAATTCATAGAGAATAAATTAATAATTTTGGAAGCAACAAAAGAGAAAGGGGTAGAACTAGAGGAAAGAAGAGAAAGAGGAGATGAAATTGGGGTATTGGAATTAGGGTTTTTTCTCATAGGAAAGGTAGAGATTATGACCAAGTGATTACCCAATGATTCAGAGGATTTAAATTATTATTGGAAAGATTAAAAGAATGCAAGACGAAAGAATAGGAGAATAAAGTGTCTAATTGAAATATCGAGAAAGTTAAACACTGGCACATAATGTACCTAATTTTTTTTTATAACCATGCCGAATTAAAAAAACTACATTCTCAAATATCCCTAGCCTCTTTAACCATGATTAACAATGATTAGAGATAGCTCAATACTTCGAATATAATACATGATCACCATTAAAGTTACCCTATGTATGTTTTAGCATATCAAAAGTCACGCCTTCCTAAGTGGAGAAAGCCATCCTAAATATTAGAATTTTGTTGGTGCCTTTCTAAATTTACTTTAATTAATGAGAAATACGTAATTAATGAAAAATAATTATGTAGAGTTAAAATTGTAAAGTTTTTAAGCATATGTTAAGTTTTCTCTGTTAATTTCACTATTGTATAAAATTAATATTTATGATTTTTATAATGAATCTAGTTTTTGAATTAATTAAAAAATATTTTAAAATTAAAGTGAATTTATAAAATTTATGATTTAAAAGAAGTTGGAGATGAAAAACATAAAATTTGTGATTTAAAAAAAGTTAAAAATGAAAAACATTATTAAGATCAATGAACTATAATATTTATGATACAATTCGCATGGGTGTAAATCGATTGGCAAGTGCCGTGTAAATGGAAGGAAATATGTAAAGGAGGTCTCAAGTTTGACTCTCACCCCGATTTACTTGTTCTCCATGCTTGTGGGCTATGCAATGCACCTAGGCTTATACTGGTAGCGGACGGGTATCGACCACGTGTCACGCGAGTACAAGAACCACGAGTTGCCAATTCCAAAAAAATAAAATAAAATAAATAAATAAATAAATTATGATACAAAGAAAGTTGAAAAAGAGAAATATTTGCTTTTAGTATACTTTATCTAATATAAAATGTATCTTTAACTAGTTTTAAAACTTAATTACTTTTAAAAAATTTAGATTTACAAAATTCATAATAATTTGGGTACTTTCACCATGTCGATTATAAAAATGATATTCTAAATTGTATTTAATATTTTTTTTTACAAAACTTAGAGGACGATAAATACCATCAATATCATTGGGTTGTGACTTAGTGGCCGGGACAAGGTGTCGCAATGCAAGTAACCTAAGTTCAAACTCCAACAGACATAAAGCCCTTGTCTCTATGTGTGAGGGAATGCATTTGACATTTCAAAGTTGGTTTCCCTCTATTATCAAAGGAACTTAACACATGTCCAACAAGTTGAATTGATATAAGTGGATGATAATAAGACACTTTATTCTTTTGGAGTTCATGCTAAAAGATTAGTCATCAATTAAATTTTATGTTGAGCCTTTCTAGTATCAAATTATGTACTTAGCGGTTTTTACATTTAATAATGCAATGGGAAATGTATACATGCATTGATTTGTGTGTATTGAGATATAATAAACTCAACGTGAGGAAAGAAGAGATTATTTTATGGTCATAGAAGCTATTTGAAGATGTCACAAAAGATCTTTCAATAAATAAAACATTTTCAAAATATTTGATGATAAATTTCAATAACTTATTTAATAGAAATGGTGTTATGAAATGCAACAAGTTTCCAACTAAGTGTTGGTTCAATTGTTAAGTTAAAGAAATGTTGAATTGTCCTTTTAGGTTTTAGTTTTTTTTGTGGTCAATGCTATTTATATAATAAGTGTTAATTTAAATCTTCAATTGTTTTCATACCTAGTATTGCAATGGAAAATGCATATTTGCATCGACTCACGATTTGTGATATAACAAACGTGATGTAATGAAAGAACTTTCAACAAAATAAACAACTTCATAGTTTTTAACATTGTAGTCTAAATGTTCTACAAATTTGTCATTTTCTGGCTACTCAAAATAATGTGAAGGGATATTGGTTATTTTAGCTTGAAATATGTCAAGAATAATTTTGGATTGATGGAATTGTAAATATCAAATGTTAACATTGCATAATCTAGTTGTAATGGGGGCATTCAAAGGTGTTAAATCTATTTTTGGATTAAAAACAACAATTTTATCAATCCAAAATTGCAATTTTTGTAAATATTGCATGGCTGGATTTCGATGATGACAAACTAGAAAAAAATGAATTCTTAGAACTTTTTTTTTGTAAGTAAGATATTCTATTCATGTATTAAAAATATGTACAAGAACGTCTTCTAGAAAGCTAGGTCCAAAAAGAATACCAGACATCCATCCAATCCATAAACAACATAGGGTCTTCCCATGTAGGGAAACCAGACCAAATATCCATGATAATCACAAAAACTAAGCCTATCTATATCAACAAAGATAAAAATAGTCTGAATTACCTGCTATCTAGATAAACAAAACAAAGACATATAAAATTATGAGAAAAAGAAGTCTCACACAACTCTTGTCCACATGAACCATAATATAAATTAACCATAAACAAAATTAACCATTTGATATTGGCACCAGGGGGGTGCTCGAACCCTCATCCTCCATGAAAGTCGATATTGTAGTAGACTGAGTGTGCAGAGGACCCCCCCATAGGCATCGGAAAGGTACCCCCATGACACACTACCAACAATTGAACCATTTCCATGAGTAGGGTATTCCGCTCCTCCAGATACTCCATCACATGCTTGAGCTAGCAAAAATCCTCATCCTTGGAGAGAATGCCTCGAGCTACCATTATTTTTGTATACGAGTATAGCTCAATGGTTTTGAAAAATTTGGAATTCCTAGTCCTGGTGCAGCCCAGGTTTGGAATAAAGTCACCCACTTGAGCCTCCACCTCTGCATCTTCCTTGTAATATCTTACCAACCAAATTTCCTCTTCCAAGGCAGGCATAGAGTCCTTATCCTCTTCCGGGACAACCCTCTGATAAAAGTTCATTGCATCAATTGTAGCTTGAGTAGTTTGAGAAGGGTGTGTAAAGGAGAAATGCACACATCTTCCTTGAGGGGCCATGACAACATAGAGAATGGGGCTAGAATTGAACCTAAACCACTCATGATCCAAGCCACTGTTAGCTAATGGAGTCACCCGGATATCAAGACCACAACAAATATCAGGAGCAATGAGAACCCATTGTTTATGATTGCAACGTTGTGTGATATTCTCTAGGATACATTCTCCTCTGTGAATGAGTTGAGTCGACCTGTGAGAGAGCCCAGTGTTGGGTGTGCCCATGTGATGGGGTGTATTGTTCTCCTCTGGACTGAGTTGAGTCGTGCCCCAGTGTTGGGTGTACCCATGTGATGGGTGTATCGTTCTCCTCTGTGTGAGAGTTGAGTCGATGTGGTCTCCTGCCTTTGTACTCCTTTGGACTCAGTTGAGTCAGGCTTGCGATGGTACTCCAGATGATTCTCCTTTGCACTTAGTTGAGATAGAGATCTATTGAGTATGACATCCTTGTGGCTGAGCACAGGCGGACGTGTCCCTAGTGGCCGAGAACTAGTGGAGGTGTGGATCCCTTGCTATATTGTCTAAGTGTAAGATTTACTTGTAACCCTAATTATGATGTAAAGGGTACAAGTTGGCCCCACCATATGTGAAAGATAATTAAGGTTTATTGTAATAATCAATTATATTTCTGAGTTATTGAGGTCGGCCCTGTTGTGCCAATAGACACACCTATTGATGTGTTTGGTCTTGTATAAATAGAGGTGATTTCCCCATTGAGGAAAAACACACTCTCACATGTAAAACTCAGAATTTAAACAAGTGCATGTAAGGCTTAAGTGTACACCTCTCTTGGGCGCTAGTTTCAAGGTTGTAGAAGCACCCTCTTGTGTGCATTAGGGTTTATGGTTGGGGGATCTTCTCTTGAGAATATAACAAAGGATTTCAGGGTTTTCTTCCCTTGAGTAGAAGGGTTTCCCAGGATATTTCTTCTATTTTTGTGCATGGTAATTCTTCTTGTGATCTTGGTTATTGCAACACTTGTGTATGGTGTAGTTGCATTTGTTTATGGTTCAAGTACATGCTAAATGAAATAAACCTCATGCTTGAGCCTAGCATAGTGAAAATTCAATATGGTATCAGAGCTTAGGACTTGAAAGCATCCATTGCACAAGATTTCAAAGCAAGTCGTCCTCTGTTTTGCAGAACCGTATGACCCTCCTAGGATTTCTGGAAAAAGTACAACCCTCCTCATTTTGCCAATTTAAACACTTTATACTTGAGCGTTGGGGATAATTTTTGCATAGGAGTGTATGGACTCCTTCAGCGCACCTCCAACAAATTTTAGATTGCAATTCTGAGAATTTTGGATTTTTGGCCCTATGGTTTCGAGTGTTTCACAATTTTCTGCAAAATTTCAATTTTAGGGTTTCTGCAGCTCATTGAAGGATTTTTCTAGATTGCCAGTGTTCTTATGACTTTCAAGGTTTACTGTTGGTAGCCATAAGTCCAATTAAACCTAAGGCTGCTAGCCTAACCTAGCCGTTAGGTTTCTTAGCCTAGTTGTTAAGGTTTTGTGGAAGAATCTACAAACCATGAGGAACAGAACCTTGGAGGAAGATAGGCTTGATGGATCAAGCAACTTTAGTTCCTGGATGATCCGAAAAGATCTTTTACATGACTATGGTTGAGTTATTAAGCATGTTTTGATTAACCAATTAGGAAGCTTTAAGAAAGAGGAAGAAGTTATAGAAGATATATAACAACCATATGAACATGTAAAGAACTGAAATGAAGCATAAAATAGTAGCCAACCATAACACCAATGTGATAACGGAGTTTGAAAATCTCGCCTACATCTGATCCAGGTGGATATCAGTGGCCACCCACCTTTTCCAAATGGCTCAAAACAATTTTCTGGCAATTTTGACAATTTACTATTTTTAGCAGGTTTTAACTTCTGGGGCCATTTTGAGGGCTCAAATGAAGGTTTTTCAAGATAAATGTTCTCAATGATAGATAAAGGAATAATTTATCCCCCAAAATGAAAATCCTCGCCGATACCTTTCCAACGAGCTATCACACGCCTAAAACGAAGATCGTATGCAAAAGTTACGACCCTGGGAAGTTGATGTACTCACTTACCCAAACGGGGCCCACATGACTTTTGACGCTTCATCTCCTAGGGTTAGATTTTTGGATGTCTAAGGTTTTTGGAATTCCTTCTTATTGTAAAAAGGCTTTCAGAGCCTCATTGTAATCATCTTCTTCTGAATGCGAGTAGCCCTCACATCTCTTCTCAGAGATAAGCTACCACCATTCTAGCGAGTCTTTCACTCTATATTTTTACAGTCTCTGTACATTTCTTTCATTAATAGAAATCATGTATTATTGTATATCTGTGTTTATGGTTGCATCTTTGATACATTTCTGTTATATTATTGAATATCTGTGATATCTCTGTGCATTTCTTTATTATATCTCCGATCTCATTTCATGCCGAAAATAATCTGGATCAGTGGTATCAGAGCAGGCTGCTCTTAATCATTTTTTCAGTGCATGTCCTCGATGAGGTCCGATTATAGAAAGTTGAGTCTTGAGCTTGTCTCTCTTGAAGACAATTTCTCTCGCACACCCAAGAAACCCTCAATGGCAGAAGAAAAGAAAAACGACGGAGCAGACGATCCTATCAATTTGTTGCTTGAGCAAGCTCTCACGTGACAGAGGGAAGAAATGATGGAGAATTTTTCCCACATCCTTCAACGCCTACCGATAACATCAGGTGCATCTTCATCAAGTGGCTACTTTGGAGGCACCTCTCCTTTCAAGGTACAAGTTAATTTTGATATTCCTGTATTTGAAGGAAAGATAGATGCAGAAGCCCTAGAAAAATAGTTAACTCTGCTAGAAGGTTATTTCTCTGTTCACAATTTTTCCGACAAAGAAAAGATCACCTTCGCACTCCTTAAAGCTCTCCCTCATGTCAAAAATTGGTGGGAAACTTACTGGGAGCAAAGTTCCACAGAGGAGTTTGGAATATATGGGGCCAATCCCACTTGGGATTCTTTTGTGGATGCGGTAAAAGAACAGTATTACCCTGTTGGAAACTATGAGGACCAGTACATGAGATGGACCACACTGCGGCAAGAGAGGGGCCAAGCAATTCCAGAGTTCACCAATACCTTCCATACCTTGCGCACCAAGTTGGGTATCAAAGACTCTGAGCGACATTTGGTTCTAAAATAATGCGGGGCTCTACACAGATACATCTAGACTGAAATGGATTTTCTGGACATCTCATCACTCGGTGCTGCTTATTGATATGCTGTTAAAATTGAGCAGAAATTTAAGCACCAGAACAAACGGGAATTTGGTTCTGCAAATCCGCAACAACCAAAGTATGACAAAGACGACCCTAACAAACAGTCTCCTGAAAACCAATCCAAGACACAGGAAAAGAAGGGTCACAGGAAGACAAAGAAGGACACCGGAAAATGGTGTGATTTCCACAAAAGCCCCTGGCACAACACCGATGAATGTCGCTCAAAACAATCATTGGTGGCCGAGATCAAAGACAAGGAGCCAAACCTTGATTCAGAATATGATTTTGAAAATACTCGTAAAGGACAAATCATTGACACAGACCCCAATGCTATTGTCGCGACCGCAACTATTCAACCATAAGAACCAACAGATCCTGAAGAGGGGGGGCGCCTTTTTCATTCACAGATGTGGGTGAAGGGGACCCCACTGCATTTTATTGTTGATAGCGGAAGCCATAAAAACCTCATCTTTGCAGAGGTTGTCAAACAGTTGGGATTGTCGACAACACCACACCCGCAACCATACAACATCGGGTGGCTTCGTCAAAGACGAGATCTCCGTGTCAACCAACAGTGCTGATTGTCATATGGCATCCAACCCTTTAAGGATGAGGTATTATGTGATGTTGCCCCACTAAATGTCTGTGATGTTCTCTTTGGCCAACCATATATGTGGAGACGCCATGTTGTTTATGAGTCTCGACCCCGTAGTGTCATTGTTACTTTGGGGGGTCATCTCTACAGAACACCAGAGGTAGTTCCGACAACTGTTCCACCTAAAAAGTGCTGCAAGGTAGTATCTCATACTGCAAAATTTAGCTTCTTCACAATCTGTTCAAAAGGAGAACAAAAGGACATGACAACCACTACAGCCTTGCCCCAAGCACCTTCTATCCAACATAAGTAGGTCGACAAGGCTACAACAAAGTGCAAAGATTCCTTCTGCACATCGTCCTCTCAGGTATCTCAACTTGTTGAAAAACCTCAACCTCAACAGGTTCGTGACAGATTTCCACAAACCGAGCAGTGCGACGTCTCCACCAAGACAAGCAGCTCACCAAGATGTAGATTCAACAAACGCTTTTCCCTCTCCCCCGGGAACTCAACGCAATGGATACCATTTCTTCCTAAGGAGGGAGGATTGATCCAGGTGGATATCGGTGGCCACCCACCTTTTCCAAATGGCTCAAAATAGTTTTCTAGCAATTTTGGCAATTTACTATTTTTAGCAGGTTGTAACTTCCGAGGCCATTTTGAGGGCTCAAATGAAGGTTTTTCGAGATCAAGGTTCTCAATGATAACCGAAGGCATGATTGATCCCCCAAAATGAAACTCCTCGACGATACCTTTCCAACGAGCTATCACACTCTTAAAATGAAGATCGTATGCAAAAGTTACGACCCCGTGAAGTTGATGTACTCACTTATCCAAACGGGGCCCACATGACTTTTGGCGCTTCATCTCCTAGGGTTAGGTTTTTGGATGTCTAGGTTTTTTGGCATTCCTTCTTATTGTAAAAAGGCCTTCAGAGCCTCATTGTAATCATCTTCTTGTGAATGCGAGTAGCCGTCACATCTCTTCTCAGAGATAAGCTGCCACCATTCTAGCGAGTCTTTCACTCTGTATTTTTACAGTCTCTGTACATTTCTTTCATTAAGAGAAATCATGTATTATTGTATATCTGTGTTTATGGTTGCATCTCTGATACATTTCTGTTATATTATTGAATATCTGCGATATCTCTGTGCATTTCTTTATTATATCTCCGATCTCATTTTGTGCCGAAAATAATCCGGATCAGTGGTATCAGAGCAGGCTGCTCTTAATCATTTTTTCAGTGCATCTCCCCGACGAGGTCCGATTATAGCAAGTTGGGTCTCGAGCTTGTCTCTCTTGAATACAATCACTCTCGCACACCCAAGAAACCCTCAATGGCAGAAGAAAAGAAAAACAACGGAGCAAACAATCCTATCAATCTGTTGCTTGAGCAAGCTCTCATGCGACAAAGGGACGAAATGATGGAGAATTTTTCCCACATCCTTTAGCACCTGCTGATAGCATCAGGCACATCTTCATCAAGTGGCCACTTTGGAGGCACCTCGCCTTTCAAGGTACAAGTTAGTTTTGATATTCCTGTATTTGAAGGACAGATAGATGCAGAAGCCCTTGAAAAATGGTTAACTCTGCTAGAAGGTTATTTCTCTGTTCACAATTTTTCTGACAAAGAAAAGATCACCTTCGCACTCCTTAAAGCTCTCCCTCATGTCAAACATTGGTGGGAAAATTTCTGGGAGCAAAGTTCCACAGAGGAGTCTGGAATATATGGGGCCGATC
Organism: Picea engelmannii; assembly: GCA_009831015.1. Lineage (NCBI taxonomy): Eukaryota > Viridiplantae > Streptophyta > Pinopsida > Pinales > Pinaceae > Picea > Picea engelmannii. The sequence continues at coordinate 175,796 of ML813562.1, read as the reverse complement.
CCACTTGGGATTTTTTCGTGGATGCAGTAAAAGAACAGTATTACCCTGTTGGCAACTATGAGGACCAGTACATGAGATGGACCACACTGCGGAAAGAGAGGGGCCAAGAAGTTTCGGAGTTCACCAATACCTTCCATACCTTATGAACCAAGTTGGGTATCAAAGACTCCGAGCGAAATTTGGTTCTGAAATACTGTGGGGCTCTACATAGATACATCCAGATTGAAATGGATTTTCTGGACATCTCATCACTCGATGTTGCTTATCGATATGCTATTAAAATTGAGCAGAAATTTAAGCACCAGAACAAACGGAAATTCAGGTTTGCAAATCCGCAACAACCAAAGTATGACAAAGACGACCCTAACTAAAAGTCTCCCAAAAACCAGTCTAAGACACAGGAAAAGAAGGGTCACTGGAAGACAAAGGACACCGGAAAATGGTGTGATTTCCACAAAATCCCCTGGCACAACACCAATGAATTTCACTCAAAACAATCATTGGTGGTTGAGATCAAAGACAAGGAGCCGAACCTTGATTTAGAATCTGATTTTGAAAATAATCGTAAAGGACAGATCCGTAGACCCCACTGCTATTGTCGCGATTGCAACTATTCAACCAGAAGAACCTACAGATCCTGAAGAGGGGGGGCACCTTTTTCATTCACAGATGTGGGTGAAGGGGATCCCGCTGCATTTTATTATTGATAGCGGAAGCCAGAAAAACCTCATCTCAACAGAGGTCGTCAAACATTTGGGATTGTTGACAACACCACACCCACATCCATACAACATCGGGTGGCTTCGGCAAGGATGAGATCTCCATGTCAACAAACAGTGCCGATTGTCATATGACATCCAACCCTTCAAGGATGAGGTATTATGTGATGTTTCCCCATTGGATGTCTGTGATATTCTAATGGGCCAACCATATATGTGGAGACGCCATGCTGTTTATGAGTCTCGACCCCGTAGTGTCATTGTTACTTTAGGGGGTCATCTCTACAGAACACCAGAGGTAGTTCCGACTACTATTCCACCTAAAAAGTGCCGCAAGGTAGTATCTCATACTGCAAAATTCAGCTTCTTCACAATCTGTTCAAAAGGAGAACAAAAGGACACTGTAACCACTACAACCTTGCCCCAAGCACCTTCTATCCAACAGAAGCAGGTCGACAAGGCTGCATCAAAGTGCAAATATTCCCTCTGCACATCGTCCTCTCATGTATCTCATCCTATTTAACAGCCTCAACCTCAACAGGTTCGTGATAGATTTCCACAAACTGAGCAGCGCGACGTCTCCAACAAGACAAGCAACTCACCAAGATGCAGATTCAACAAATGCTTTTCCCTCTCCCTCGGGAACTCAACAAAATGGATACCATTGCTTCCTAAGGAGGGAGGATTGATCTAGGTGGATATTGGTGGCCACCCACCTTTTCCAAATGGCTCAAAACAGTTTTCTGGCAATTTTGGCAATTTACTATTTTTAGCAGGTTTTAACTTCCGAGGCCATTTTGAGGGCTCAAATGAAGGTTTTTCGATATCAAGTTTCTCAAAGATATCTAAAGGTATTATTTATCCCTCAAAATGAAACTCCTCGACGATACCTTTCCAACGAGATATCACACGCCTAAAACGGAGATCGTATGCAAAAGTTACGACCTCGGGAAGTTGATGTACTCACTTACCCAAACGGGGCCCACATGACTTTTGGCGCTTCATCTCCTAGGGTTAGGTTTTTGGATGTCTAGGGTTTTTGGCATTCCTTCTTATTGTAAAAATTCCTTCAGAGCCTCATTGTAATCATTTTCTTGCGAATGCGAGTAGCCGTCACATCTCTTCTCAGAGATAAGCTTCCACCATTCTAGCGAGTCTTTCACTCTGTATTTTTAAAGTCTTTGTACATTTCTTTCATTAATAGAAATCATGTATTACTGTATGTATGTGTTTATGGTTTCATCTCTGATACATTTCTATTATATTATTGAATATATACGATATCTTTGTGCATTTCTTTATTATATCTTCGATCTCATTTCGTGCCGAAAATAATCCGGATCAACATCTCCGGGCCTTTGTCTCATTGGGTGAGGCTTTCTTATTTCTGTTCAAAGCTCAATAAGTACATCGCAATAGTGCCAAAAGGTTACAAAACTGATCTGGTCTTGTTCTCCCAGATCTTAAGAACCCAATAGAAGAAACATCACTCAAATTAGATGACCGTAGCTCCCAGAAATGGCCCGCAAAGGTGCACTCCTCAACAACTTCCCTGCATAAAATTGGTTTGGCTTGGTGAATATTCAGCATAAACCTACTCTGAATCTCACCCCATGGCCTCAAGAAGGACTAGTTTATATATATCTGAAGTTGGTAACCATCTCCCAACTTCCCCCGAAGATCTGGCCTCAAAAAGGGCCCAATATCCCCCAATAATGGCAAAAAATCTTCAATAACAAGCCAAAAATCATTGAAAAATCACTATTATATAGTATAGAAACCCACTTTTTGCAATAAAATGGGAATAAGCCCCCTGGACTAGGTGCGCACTGACAAAATAGGGTCACATGGCATAAAAAGGCCAAGCACCAACCCCCAAGGGCTGCGCGTCGGTGCTTAGCCCACAAATAAAGGTCGTATGGTGAATTGCAATAGGACTGTGCCCTCCAACAAATGCGCCCCACAAACTGGTCATAGCCACCAAATCTATGGTGGGCATGTGCTTAGAATCCGCGCACCCCATATATTTGTGTTGATATGGAAAGAGTTTAGCACCGGTTTCGTAGCTGTGGTTGTATGGCATGGTAAGTCTGCGGGCTGGGGCTAGGCCCCAACCCCCTTCTGTCTCCGTTTTGACATAAACAACACTTTATATATTTTAAAATGGGATTGTATTAACAAGCCCCACCTTTGGCGCGATGGCATTCCATCCTGTCCCAAACACATTCCTTCTACCAAGAGGTCATGGGGTTGAATCCCATGAGCTCCAAAAAATTTGACCAACCATCAAATGATACAGTGCCATGTGGCAGCCCACGTCTGGGCCACATGGCACCACCCTATTCATCCATGATATCTACCACACGTCCAATGCTGGATGGTCCACCTGTCTACCGAGTGTACCTTCCCTATCTTCTGATAGTACTCTACCATGTGCCTGCTACGTAAGAAGTACGGATGTGCCACGTGTCACCATTGCAAGGGTGACACGTGTCACTCTCTGATTGGCCCATCTGTACCTACCAAGTCATCTGTCTGTATACCAAGTCAGCCTACCAGGTCAGATATACAAAATCTGCTACATCTGCGACAACTGTGCCTACTATGTCAGTTGTACAGCCGTACGAGCTGTACAGTCAGCTGCCATGTGACATTGTACGGACTGTATAGTCAACATTTTTTTTTGCCTGTTTGGAAAAGCAAAAAGAACGCGACATCAAGAGAATACAATGTTCGTTTGAGCCCGTTCAAGTTGCGTTGGGTTCATATCGATGAGGCCTACGCACACTTCCGTTTTGAATCCATTATGAGAACTTTGATTTTTAGGCCTTTCTGAGCCCTATCAGGCTCCTGGATTTGACTCTGGATCACTGGAAGTCAAGGCTATAGATCATCCTAGAAGAGTATGACCTATTGAGATTATGCCCATTTTATTGCAAAAAGTGGGTTTGTATACTATACAATAGTGATTTTTCAGTGATTTTTGGCATGTTATTGAAGAGTTTTGGCCATTATTGGGGGATATTGGGCCCTTTTTGAGGCCAGGTCTTGGGGGGAAGTTGGGAGATGGTTACCAAATTTAGATCTATATAAAAAATACCTTCTTGAGGCCATGGGAGGAGTTTCAGAGCAGGTTTATGCTGAATATTCACCATGCCAAAGCCATTTTTATGCAGGGAAGTTGTTGAGGAGCACACCTTTGCGGGCCATTTCTGGGAGCTCCGGTCATTCGATTTGAGTGTCTTTTCTTCTATTGGGTTCTTAAGATCTGGGAGAAAAAGACCAGATCATTTTTGTAACCTTTTGGCATTGCTGTGATGTAATTATTTATCTTTTAACAGAAATAAGAAAGCCTCACCCAATGAGACAAAGGCCCGGAGATGTAGGCGAGATTGCCGAACTTTGTTATCACATTAGTGTTATGATTTGATGTTGTTTTATGCTTCATTTCAGTTATGTACATGTTCATATGGCTGCTATATATATTCTATAACTTCTTCCTCTTTCTTAAAGCTTCCTAATTGGTTAATCAAAACATGCTTAATAACTCAACCATAGTCGTGTAAAAGATCTTTTCGGATCAAGCGATATCAGAGCTAGTTGACATTTGGATTTGAGTTTTGCATGTTAACCAGGGAAAAGATACATCATGGTGAAGGCGAGCTTGCTGAAGATAATCCATTGATTGGATTGAGAAATATAACTTCTCAAAGCGAGAGGATGGCATCGGAAGAGGGACTTTCTCAGGATGAGAAAGAGTTTCGAAAAACTTTCTTTGCTATGTCGGAGATGATGAAGGTTTTGTACGATGATTACTTGGAACGTAAAAGACCAAATATGGGTGAATATTCAAAGGGAAAAAGTGAAGAAGGAGAGGATCCTCCTCATATTCCTCCTTCACCTCCATCATCACCTCCTTCTTCTTCAAGTTCAAGTTCTAAATCCAATGCAAAGAAACATGTTCATAAAAATAAGAATGAAATGCCATTATTAAAACTTGATGTTAAATTTAAATTACCCATATATGATGGTGAAATCAATGCAGAGAAACTTGAAAATTGGGTCCGACAGATGGAGCTTTACTGCAGTGTGCAATAGATCGAGGATGAGGACACACAAATCAAGTTGGAATCATTGATACTTGCAGGCACAACACTCATTTGGTGGTAAAGTAAGTTGAAAAATGGAACACAACAAGTGGGTAATGTATTTCCATCATGGAAAAGTTTCATTTCTGCACTTAAAAATATATTATATCCTTTGGGTTATAAAGAAAAAGCATTAATTGAATGACAAGCTTTAAAACTAAGAAAATGACAAACAATGCAAGAATACATCGATGGCTTTCATAAAATGGAATTGATGTTAGATATTCCTTTACATACCCAAGAAACTCTTATGAAGTATATAGGAGGTTTACTTGCACACATTAGAAACATTGTATTCATGTTTGGACCCACTAACTTTGATGAGGTTTATGTTCAAGCGACATACATTGAAGCAAGGAAAACAGGTGTTGGGGTATCAGGGGAATTGTCTTCAAGGAAAGAGGACAAGATGAAGTGGCATGGAAAGAAATCAAACTTAGTGACGAGAAAGGAAGAGAGGCCCTCTTGTAAGCATTGCAAGAAAGAGGGGCATGATGAGGATTGTTGTTGGCAGTTGCATCCCGAGAAGAGGCCAAAGTGGTTCAAGGAAAAGAAAGGGAGGCAAACAATTGCAACGACAACATGATCGACGAACTTGGGATCATATTCAAGTGATGAATCAAAGGTTTCATTGGTTGGTATGACAGGTAAAATTGGTGAAGGAATTGATTGTAGAAATAACTTGTTTCATATAAGGGTCATAATGCAACAGACTAAGGTTGATACATTAATTGATAGTGGATCTCAATCTAACCTAATCGCAAAGGAATTGGTTAAGCAATTGGGGTTCAAAACACAAGCACATCATAAGCCATACACACTTAAATGGATAAGAAATCATCATCAAATTCACATAGCCAAGCAATGCACATTAAACTTTGTTATTTCATCTAAGTATGTGGACGAGGTAACATGTGATGTAGTGCCACTAAGTGAATAAGGAATGGTCTTAGGTAGTCCATACTTATATGATCGTAAAGAAATCTTCTACATGTCAAAGAATTAATATCAATTAACCAAAGCAGATCAAGATTATGTGGTTCATGCTCATCATGTAAAGGCAAATAAAAATCTTCAAACAATGGAACAATTAAAGAAGGCAGCTCAAGCAAGCAACAAACCCATACTTGTTTCAAATCAAGTGATCGATCTTAAGCAAGCACATGAAATGATTTTTGAATGGAAAATCAATCACAGTTTGCTTCAAGATAAGCTCATGTTGTGCAAACATTACAAGTATATAAGCTCATTTGCAGTCATGTTTTTGATGCTATCATTAGTAATGTTATCTACATGGACGATAGTGGCTTTAGTAAAATGTGACAAGGTTCAAATGGCTAACAATATGCTGTCAGTTGTCATGATTGTGTTACAACTGATCTTAATGAGACAGGTGCACATGATAGAGTTCAGAGACAGAGGAAAAACCGGGTGGCCTATCCCGAGCTTGTTGACTGGTCAGTAACCATTTGGGGACCAAAAGGTCCTTTAGTGGGGAGGTGTGATCCAGAATCAGATCTAGGAGTCTGATAGGCCTTAGAAAGGCCTAAAAATCAAAGTTCTCAGAATGGATTCAAAATGGATGTGTGTGTAGGCCTCGACGATATGAACCCAACACAACTTGAATGGGTTCAAACAGACGTCGTATGCTCCTAATATCTTGTTCTGTTTGTTTTGCCAAACAAGCAAAAAAAAATGTTGACTGTACAGTCCGTACAGTGCCATGTGGTAGCTGACTGTACAAGCTATACATTCGTACAATTGACATGGTAGGCACAATTGGCATAGATGTGGCAGATTCCATACAGCTGACGTGGCAGGTTGACTGGGTGATAGATAGATGACTTGGCAGGTATAGATGGGCCAATAAGAGAGTGACATGTGTCACCCTTGTAGTGGTGACACATGGCACATCCATACTGCTTACGTAGCGGGCATGTGGTAGAGTATGATCAGCTGACAGGGAAGGTACACTCAGTAGACAGGTGGACCATCTAGCATTGGACGCATGGAAAATATCGTGGATGAATAGGGTTGTGCCACATGGCCCAGACGTGGGATGCCACATGGCACCCTATCATTTGATGGTTGGTCGAAATGAACAGAACATGATATCAGGAGAATATAATGTATGCTTGAGACTGTTCAAGTTGTGTTGGGTTAGTATCAATGAGGCCTACACACACGTCCATTTTGAAGCCATTATGAGAACTTTGATTTTTAGGCCTTTCTGAGTCCTATCAGGCTCCTAGATCTCATTCTGGATCATTGGAAGTCAAGACTACAGATCACCCTGGAAGAGTATGATATATTGAGTGTGATACAAAAGGATTTACTAGAGACAAATACCAATGAAGAGAAATAAAGAAAAATTACCTCCATCGCTGATGTTGATCTAGAGACAAATCAGAGAAATGAAGACATCAGAGATGAAGCCTTCTTATTTATATCAATACTCTAAGATATGGTTCCTACTGATAATGATATTTGGTTAATTGACAATGTTTCTTCTAGGCACATGACCGGATATAGAGATCATCTGACAGATCTTTTTGAGAAAGAGATCAATCTACATGATGTACTTGGAGACAATGCCAGATATAATGTGACAACGGTTGGAACTTCTACATTCCAACTAGATTCTAACATACCCATTCATTTAAGTGAGGTACTATATGTACCTGGGATGAAAATGAACCTTGTCTCAATTTCCGCCTTAGAATATAAAGGCTACAAGGTTACCTTTCTTGAAGGAAAATTTCTTTCATGGCACAAGAACTCACATATGGATTCTGCCCGAGTAATTTGTGTTCGAGAAAACAACTTATACAGGTTGACTGTCTGACCAGTCCAAGCCCTGTTACATGATACTATCAACTTGAGTGAGCTCTGACATAGGATACTTTATCATATTCATTATAAATCCCTACCCACTCTAGGGAAGATGGTAACAAACCTTCCAGAGATACAGGTTCAACATAATAGTGTTTGCAGAGGTTGTGCTCTTGGCAAGAATGTCAAGGGGTCCTTCTTGAGAAGTAACAATAGATCTAAGGGGATATTGGATTTGATACATTCATAGTGGGTGGACCCATGAATGTTGCCTCCTTGAACGAATATTTGTACTATGTGTTCTTCATAGATGATCACTCTAGGAAGACATGGATTTATTTCTTGAATACTAAGGATGGAGTCTTTGCGAGATTTCAAGAAATCAAAGATCAGGTTGAGAACCTGACTGGAAGGAATATCAAGGTGCTATGATAAGATAATGGAGGATAATACACATCCAGGGATTTTAGTGATTTCTGTATTGAGGTAGGGATCAAGAGGGAGTACACAGTTCCTTATAACCCTCAACAAAATGGGGTTGCAGAGAGGAAGAGCAAAACCATCATTGAGGCGACCAAAGAAATGATACATGATCATAATCTACCTATGATTATGTGGGCAGAAGTATCCATGACAACAATATATGTTCAGAACAAGAGTCCTCACCAGATTTTGAAGAACATGACTCCCTAAGAAGTCTTCATCGGAGTGAAGCCTGAGGTTGGACACTTCATGATATTTGGGTGTCCAGTTTACTTTTATGTACCCAAGGAGAAGAGGTCCAAGATAGACCGTTTAGGGAGAAAGGGTACATTTGTGGCATACAATGAACCTTCAAAGGCATACCGGATCTACATCCCTAGACAGAGACAGATTGAGGTGAGAAGAGATGTCATATTTGAGGAAGAGATAGCCTTTCAAAGATCCAAATAATCTCATATGGAGATTAACAACAAGACAATACCTTCTCCCCCTTCAACAATTCATAGGGAGACGACCATTTTTCCAGTCAATCCGATTGATCTAGTTGATCCAGATGCTCTAGTTGATGTTCTTAGAGGCATTGGAGTAGGCCATAAAAGGCTTGCTTGGGCTCAACAAAATCTATAGGAGGCAAAGGGACATGCATCTCCTCGAGGAACATTCCAAGAGAGCAAGATACCAAAGAGATTTTCGAGCTATGTTTCAACTATGAGCAACATCATTGATACTGAGCCTTCTTGTCATGGAGAAGCAACATATCAGTAGGTATGGAAAGATTCCATGAAAGAAGAGTATCAATCCATCATGAAGAATGATGTGTGGGATATTATTTCGAGACCAGAAGGGAAATCTGTAGTGACTTCCAAGTGGATCTATAAGATCAAGCATGCATCTAATGGAAGTTTTGAGAAGTACAAAGAGAGATTTCTGGCCAGAGGATTCTCAGAGGTGGATGGAATTGATTATGAGGAGATATTTGCTCCAGTAGCCTGATATACTTCCATCCATACTATCATTGCACTAGCTGCATATATGGGTTGGAAACTACATTAGATCGATGTAAAGACATCCTTTATCAATGGTGAGATTGAGGAAGAAGTTTACATCGAGCAACCAGAAGGATTTGTGATACATGAGCAAAAGTATCATGTGTGCAGGTTGAAGAAAGCCCTGTATAGACTAAAGAATACACCTCTTGCTTGGTACGAGAAGATGGATGGATTCCTGATGAGTTTGGGATTCAACAAGAGTGTTGTTGATCCAAACCTATATTATCATATCTTTGGTGACGAGTGCCTGATATTGGTCCTGTACATTGATGACTTATTCCTCATCGATTCAGAAAGACTTATTACTGAATGCAAGTGAGCATTGACTTCAGAATTCGAGATGAAGGATCTGGGTATGATGCACTACTTCTTGGGACAAGAAGTATGGCATAGGACTGATGAGGTTTTCCTGATTCAAGGAAAATATAGAATGGAGATATTGAAGAAATTCAGTATGATAGATTGCAAATCCATGCCTACACCGATGGTGATGGATCTAAAGAAAATGAACGAGGCTTCCACTGATTCAGGCGAGATTGATCCACATATTTACTGATAGATGATTGGATCATTGATGTATCTGGTTAACACTAGACATGATATATGCTATGCAGTGAACGTACTCAATCATTTTATGAGTCAGTTGAGACAAACTCACTAGATAACAGTGAAGCATGTATTGAGATATCTACGAGGCACAATTGGATATGGCCTGAGATATGCCTCTGTTGTAGATATGTGTTTGTAGGGATATGCCGATGCAGATTGGGCAGGGAGCGCAGTGGACCAGAAGAGAACATCTAGTTTAACTTGGGATATGCCATGGTTTCCTGGTGCAGTAGGAAACAAAGCTCTGTGGCTTTGAGTACCGCAGAAGCAGAGTATATAACATTGTGTGTGGAAGTCCGCGAAGCATTGTGGCTTCACAAGTTCCTTGCATATTTATTTGATCATGAGATGGATTCCACTATTATTCATTGTGATAACCAGAGTTGTGTGAAGCTCTTAGAGAATCCCATGTTTCACGATAAATCGAAACACATTGATATCAAATACCATTATATTAGAGATATGATGCAGAGGAAATTGGTACACATGCAATACCTTTCTACACATGAGTAGATTTCAGATGTCTTCACCAAACCGTTTGCTAGGACAAAGTTCAAGTACTTCTGTGAGAGACTTGGCCTAGTGGAGAATGCCTCCCTAGATGAGAGGGAGTGTTGATGATTGTAGCATAGTGTGACATTCTCTAGGATACGTTCTCCTTTGTGACTGAGTTGAGTCGACCTGTGAGAGAGCCCAGTGTTGGGTGTGCCCATGTGATGGGTTGTATCGTTCTCCTCTGGACTGAGTTGAGTTGTGCCCCATTGTTGGGTGTACCCATGTGATGGGTGTATCATTATCCTCTATGTGAGAGTTGAGTCGATGTGGTCTCCTGCCTTTGTACTCATGTGGACTCAGTTGAGTCAGGCATCAGGCTGAGATGGTACTCCAGATGATTCTCCTGTGGACTTAGTTGAGATAGATATCTGTTGAGTATGACGTCCCTGTGGCTGAGCACATGTGGACGTGCCCCTAGTGGCTGAGCACTAGTGGACGTGTGGATCCCTTTCTATATTGTCTAAGTGTAAGATTTACTTGTAACCCTAATTATGATGTAAAGGGTACAAGTTGGCCCCACCATATGTGAAAGATAATTAAGGTTTATCGTAATAATTAATTATATTTCTGAGTTATTGAGGTCGGCCCTATTGTGCCAATAGACACACCTATCACTATGTCTAGTCTTGTATAAGTAGAGGTGATTTCCCCATTGAGAAAACACACACTTTCACATGTAAAACTTGAAATTTTAGCAAGTGCATGTAAGGATGAAGTGCACACCTCTCTTGGGTGCTAGTTTCAAGGTTGTAGAAGCACCCTCTTGTGTGCATTAGGGATTATGTTTGGGGGATCTTCTATTGAGAATATAACAAAGGATTGATGGGGTTTCTTCCCTTGAGTAGAAGGGTTTCCCAGGATATTTCTTGACTTCTTGTGCATGGTAATTCTTCTTGTGATCTTGGTTATTGCAACACTTGTGTATGGTGTAGCTGCATTTGTTTATGTTTCAAGTACATGCTAAATGAAATAAACCTCATGCTTGAGCCTAGCATAGTGAAAATTCAACACCCATGACTCGTCCGGCTACATCCTTGCTCCTCCAAGCTCCATCATACCCAAAAAATCCAAGAGTACTAAGAAATCAATAACTTGAGCCTCCATGAATGTTCCCATCATACTGCAACGTGCAAGGAGTAGCTTCTTCGTACTCCCCATTAACCTCCTGTCTGACTTAACCATCGTGAACCTATGAGATTATGAACTGGGCACGTGAGGGATTATGAGATGAAGGGACAACCTCTGCATCGCCATTGCCTCCAGACATGCATGACATCTAGGTGTCACCTCATCTAGGGGGATTCTTAGAACATTTAACCTTCTTATTTTTTACAATAAATGTTAATAAATTAAATTTTCATAAAAATAGTGTTGTAAAAGGAAATAAATTGTCTAAGTAAGTGTTCTCTTGATCTTGATAGTTAAGTTAACAAAATGTTTAGTTATTCTATAAGATCTTACTCTATTTGTGGTTTATCTCACTTATATGTTACGAGTTTTAAAGAAATAGAATAGGGTGCAATCTTAAATGGTTTCTAAAGAGAAAAATACCCCTTAAACCTAGCACTTATGTTAAAAGAATTTTAGAACCACCTCTATAGACATGATTTTCAAAACACTTCAAAATATAAAGGGGATAACTAATCTCATTAACATATTAGCCCTCATTCACATCTCGTGATTCACTTATGGCACATAAGCATGACAAGGCCTGCGATTAGTTTAAAGATGTGTAGTTGACTTTAGTAAACTAAAAACACCTAGACTTACAATTAATTTAAAAATATACAACTAATTTTTAAATTAAATTAATAATACATCATTAATTATAAAATCATAAATTCCATTTCCCCCCGCCACACACATATATAATCACTTTTACCGTAACAAAATAATTTAAACTTTATTGTTTTCTAAGAAATAAAGACTTTACCATAACATGTGATCCCATTTTATTTTTTTAACAAAAATTGAAAAGGAAATTGTATTAAAAGGCTGCGCTAGAGGCAATGTAGCAAGCCAAATTTACAAAAGTTGACTCTTTTAGAATAGATTTCATATTTATATGTTGTCTATGATATAAAAAAAAAATGAAACTTATATATTCGGACATCATGACTACCATATATCCTAATATATTTCCCTAACAACAAAATGCATTTGAAGAACTTCAATGTGTTGTGTCAATGTTTGTTAATCCAATATTCTTGTTTTTCTTTGATTGTTGTCCTTTGTTTCCATAGTAATGACCTCTTTCCCCTCCTGCTCTTTGTTTGGTGATGATTCCTTGAATTATGGTTATTTGAGCTTGAATTAGAGGCTTGTAGAGGAGCTCTTGGATCTATAGAAATCTAGCTCCTGTTCTATAGTGTTTAAACTTTGCAACATTGTGGTCACTATCATTTCAATTTCATGTATCCTTTTCCTTTCATTCTCTCTTTCCTAGAATTTTCTAACTTCTTTCTCTAGCTTCTCTGTTCTCTGCAAAATCATGAACACTATTTGCTCCAGGGAAATTGATTTTTGACTTTCTTGATTTAGTCTCTCAATTCTACTTAAGAGAAGAGAAACAATTTTTTCCATGTTGCTGATTTTGTCTGTGTAATCACCATACCGTTCCCGAATACATTCAAGTATCTCTTCATACCGCTTCAAATTACCTTTTATCTCATTCCAATTTAGATCCATGTTTTTGTATGTTTCCCAATTGACATTTTTATAACCACGAAACTTGAATTGAAAGACACAGATAGGAGCAATAACAAGGATAAAATCCACAGGTGAAGGAGAGAGGTTCTAGGAAGGATTATGCACGAATTCAAGATTTATAGCTTGAGAATTGAACAGGCTAAAGGAATCGATACAAGGGAATGAATGGTAGGGTGAGGATTCAAAATATGAAGATGGGAGGGTCTTGGGAAAATTCCTAAAAATCGAGGAGAAGCATGTAGAATCTGGAAATTGGAAGAAATGGGTTTCAAAGAATTCACCTAGAGTCCCAAACCATGAAAGGGGACTCGAGAGAGAATGATATTGGGAAACAGAGAGGCGAGAAAAAATAGGGGGCGAGAGGGGGAAAACCATTGAGCTAGAAACCAAATAAATACTATTTCGAATGGAATAATACTCCCAATAACTATAAAAAACAATCTAAAAGAGACCACTCTATGCCAATTTCAAGGAAATTCTTGTTTAAAAAAAAGAATATGAAAATTTGAAGCTCATGAAGGACCCAAGGGTACCTGGAATCTGATGGACGAATACTAAGAGGATAATTTTGGATGGCAAGGGCTCCGTCTTCAACATTTGGATGGGGACCATGATTGAGCCGCCATGCTCTGTGCATTGAACCAACAAAATTTCCAATACTTACCTTCACTATTAACCAGTCTGCACACATGCTAATGTAATTAGTGAAATAACTCGATCTTGAAGGAGAGGGTGTCGATGATACTTTGACACCTCTCCCTTTGTCCTTTCCATTTCCATGTTTCATAATAACAATTAAGGAACAAGGTGGGTCCTTAATTACCCTTTAATTAACATTTTCCCTTTAATTAACCTAGATTCAATTTTTTCATTCTTATCTACTTCCTCATTATGGTGTTGCTTGATATGGAAGACATTTTATTTTTTTAGGAGTTTAAGAGCATCAAGAACCCGAATCATAATGCCCTTGTACCTGTTACCTCCTGTTATTTTCTTGTGGATTATGGCTCTTATAGCAAGCATTGAGTATCCACATATAATGGGATTACTAATTTGATGGGAAAGAGCCAATCTGATACCAACATAGAGCACAAAGGCCTTTGATTAATTAATGTTTAGAGTTTCAAGACCCAAGTCATAGTTGGATACAATTTGTCCTCCGAGATTATAGATAATCCCTCCTACACTTGTCGCCTGTGGATTTCCTCTTGAGGCTCCATCGAAGAAAATAATAGAATATGATTGTTTTTCCTGCCAAGATAAGGATTTTTATTTATTAAGTCTTATTTCCCAACTTGGGGTGGTGGCTAAGTTTGAACCAGTTAGCGAGTTGAACCCCGGGATGAAGGAGATTTTCCATTGATTTTCAAAATTTTCGATGGGTTGGGATTTCCATTGTACTCGTTGTCTCATGTATTATGTAAGGAGACCACAATATTTCATAGAGGCTTGACAAGGATATTTTTTATCGTCTTCAAAAATCCTTTTATTACGAGCTATCCAAACACCCCAACAAATGTATTTTGGAATGGATTCCCATAACCTTATTAATATAGTTTTTTTATTGAGATTCCCATTATAATTTGTTTTCCACTGTGTGAATAAATATGAGTAGTTTGCAAGCCATCTTATCCATTGTTGGAGGGGGTCCATAACATAATTCCAAGTTTCTGTTGTAAAGTTGCACTCTATAAAAATATATTGAATTAATTCTTCTACATTTTGGCATAGGACACACCGTGAAGGCTGTAACACACCCAATCCCCTAAGTACCCTTTTAAGGGATGGGGTATTAAATTTAACTTTTCCTCAACCTCCTTGAATCCCTTTCAAAAGGACACCATCGCCTTATGCTCGCCAAGAGATTTCCAATGACTGTAATTTTGTCTCAATATGAGTTTTGGATCAAAATATATGGTCTCTTAAAGTTTTTAAGTCTTCTTCCATGATAATGACACATGGCACACACATGGATCCACGTCACCCTCTAACATAGATATGGTTGCTGGCATGACACCTACCACCTGTTCTTCTAGACTCTCGACTTATCGAGTCCTAGGACCTTGACCAATTTTCCAAAGTCTTATACGCTCAAAGGCCCGATCCGACATGATCTGGTGCTCAAGGTACGTGGCCCTGTCATAAGGTGTCTCTTGTCCATCGAGCATCATTTAGGTGATTCCATTCAACGTCCCACCAGGTTGCCGGACCATTGGTCCAATGAAAGTTCCTGCGTAAACTTTAGCTCTTGGTGCTTGACTTGGTGTGAGTTGGTGCCTTAGACATGTGGTCCCATCACACACACCCATATTATTTCCATTGAAATTGTGACACGTAGCCACTAGGTACCAGACCACCAGACTGTTAGGCTCCAAATCTACTGATGTAAATTAGAGTACAAATGATTGTCAATTCGGTGTTTGTAAGACTTAGAGGCACATCCAAAGTATATGGATTTAGAGATAGCTTTTATCTTTAATGGAGATAAACCAAAACCTATTCTAAAGGCTAAATATGGAAGAGATTCTAAGCTTCTATTCAGAAGTCCTATTCATAGATCTCATAACAGTAATCAACAATTGTTTTCTTAAAGAGTATCAACAATAAGCATTCAAGAGATGTTCGAACTAGTTCTAAGACCTATCAAATGCTAGAAGGACAAAAATCTTATTCAAGAGATGAATTCATTGTCTTCTACCATTCATTCATTCGCAACTATCATCAAAAGCACT
>ML813562.1:116568-131986 GCA_009831015.1 Picea engelmannii | reverse complement strand
TCAGCCCCTTTCCCACCTTTCAGCCCCTGATCCCTTGCCCACTCTGTGGATGCTCAGTCCCCCTTCACTCATTCATCGTGGTCGGTCTGCACCTGGCGGTGTTTATATTTTATTAAATATTCTGCATACATACAAGTACAATAATAGGCTCTTGGCCTTCAACACTTAGGCTCCCCGGCCTAACAAACAGATAAGCCTACAACTTATAGGAACTCGGCTCACCGGCCTATAACACATATGTACAATTTGTTTCATACATTAGGTTTATAAAGGGCTCGGCCTTGGGGACATTACACTACACAATCTATATATTTTCCAATGGAATTCCCTATGCTTATGAAAGTGTCATCATTCCAACAATGAAGGGGAATATTTAGAAATCTAACCCAAACTGGAACAACTGAGGGGATGCCATTATCAGGACTAAAATATGGGGTCCATTGATTTAGATACAATCCTCTTTATCCTAAGAAGTATGGGCCACTTCGAAAAATTAAATATTTGTCTTCCTTGTGTTCGAAGAGTAAAGCAAAAAACCCTCTTCCACAAAAATAGTGGATCAAAGAACCCTTGATAAGGGGTTTCCGATTTTTCTCCAGCTAGAAAGAAACCATTTTCGGAGATGTCCAAATTCCTATGAACTGGCCTATCATCCCTCTATCAACGAGGGCCAAATATTTCTTTCTTTCCGTAGTAGGAGGAAGAGCTACCTTTGGCATTTCATTGAAATTCTTTACAAACTTAGAGGGTCGAGTCTTTGAAGCTTTGACGGATGTAGAAATTGTTGCCTGAAAGGCAAGTGCTTCCTTGTCTAGAGGGGGTGGAGCCCCCCTCCCCTCGGACTCAGATATTGTTACCAAATCTTAGGGTTTCAATCACCAATGCATGTGCATAGTAGAAATTTCAAAGATCTGTAATCCTAATTATAAACACCCTCCTATTCAAATGATATATTTTTGAAAAATTCCACCCTCAAATACATGTCTTTGCCAAGTTATATAACTTTCATTTCCATTGCATATGCAAGGTGAAAGTTTTACACATTAATTATAAAACCTCTTTACTTAGGACTCTTATTCTTATAAATTAAAAAAAAAAATTAAAATTGTACCACTTTCCTTGTGCACTTATTTTTTATAAAGTAACTTTATATATAATTTCAAATAAAAGAATAATAGGAAAGGATAATTTCAATTTAATAAATAAGGATTAAGAATACTTAATATTTTGATATAGAATTGTTGAAGATTCTCTAGGAGGAAGAGTCCTAAGTTAAGTTGGGTACAAACCTCAATTTATGTTATATTATTCGTTAAGAAAAGAGAACGTGAAGAATCTCAAATCTTTGATTTAGATGGATATACCATTTTCTCCATTTGGAACAAAAAATCAACGTAGATGAGGGGGGATTGGTTGTATTGTTGCTACATCATGAAATAACTTAAGTAAAAGATTAAATTATACAGGAGTGATCTATATAGCCAATAAATCTTGCTTAATATTTTTTTTTCTAGGTTACACTGCCCGTGGAAAACCTCAAGTACTTTTTCTCATTTCAAGGATGGTACCTAGGGTAGACATTATAATATTTAGGGCACAAGACCGATAAAAAACAAGGCTCAAATCCATTACAACATTATACTCGTTAAATATCTCAACATGTCAGTTGCAAGAATTGAACCTGGGTGGGGGGTATAACAATCATTCCTCCCAACCACCGAAACTAAACCTAATTGACATCTGGCTTAAGATCACTTATGAATACACATATAATTTCCTTGTTATTTGTTACTTTCTCATTTCAACTCTACCTTTTACAAGTAGCATAATTGCACAATTTACCATCTTGTTATTAACTTTAGAACAATATTGCTTACCATGAAAGAATAATTGGAAGTAGCATAATCTCACAATCAACCAATGACTTTTTAACTTAGAGAATGACGTTGCTACCATGAAATATAAAGGGAATATTCCTCTTCTGAGGGGATTTTGACGCTAGAACTGGTAGATCTCAATCCAATATTATAATTCATAATTCTAATGTTAATAATATATGGATAGAAGATATTACTAAATTAACCTTAAAAAAAAAACTCTAAGATATTGAAACAAATTTATATGACATTAAGCTTCATAGAATTCACTCTTTCCATGACTAGATCATTTCTAATAGTTTGTATCACTACCTTGACTCTAAACTTATGAATTTCATTCAAGGGAAGGGTAGAAGTGTCATTGATTATGTCATATCCTCAATTCTTTTGCTAAATAAAGCTAACAATGTTGAAATAAATGAGGATAATTAGTTAGGCTGTGATAACCAATGAAAATAACTTTAAATATAGATAGGGATCTTGAGGAAACTACTATGCACAATACATGTAATTGAGTTCTCTTTGACAATAGAAAAGTTTCTCACTTTCTCAAGGATTTACGAGAGTTGTTAAATTATTATATGAAAAATGATACAATTAAGAATTCATATAAAAATAACACTCTGAATCTGTCTTTGTTCTTAGAAAAGTATTCTCAAAAATTGCATATTTGAGGAAAAAAACATGTTTCAAATGTTGGTATGACCGAGGGTGTAAAATTTCAAGAAGATGTATTAGAAGCAATTCTAATGCGACTAATAGAGATAGTAAGAAAAAATATTATAAGCTCTTAATAAAAATGAAAAACTTCAATACTTAACCAAAAATCAAGAGACACTTATAAAATTTTGTAAAAGAGAGCCTAAAAGATGTTGGTCGAACATCATCCTTAGAAAACCTAAATAATAATGTAACATTAACATAAACAACTAAGACTCCTACCTTGACAAACTTTGTATTTCCCCTTCAAAACTCTAAGTACATCAAATCCACTCATTACAACATTGGGTTTTTCTCAATTGAGGATATAAAACTTGTCATTAGGAACCTCACTAATGGAAAATATAAAGACATTAAAGGACACCAAGTCAAGATCTTAAATTTTGTTAGTCTAATCCTAGTGCCTCAATAAGAATATTTTCAATCAAGTTGTGAAGCAAGGCTTCCCTTAAAAATTAATTGAAAGTTTAATTGTCCTTATTTTCAAATCTAGAACCAGGATGACCTATATTCCAATTACCCCCTTTTAGAAAAAATATTATTTGTCTTGATTCTTAAAGAAAATTTAGTCAATGGCCCAAGGAAAATAATAAAATTGCCAAGCGATAAATAAGGTTCAATATTCAACATTATACAACCAATCACCTTTCCACCGTTAGAGTTATTGTTTAGGATTATAGAGATAAAAAGGAAGATCTCATCCATTGTTTCATTGAGTTTAGAAAATCCTTCAACATTTCACCTAGAGCCAAGCTATGGAAAATAATGGAAGAAATTTGTAACCCTCCTAAGCACCATACTAGTGTGATCAGGGTCTATGAAAATATTACATCTGCTAATATGAAAATTATGTAATAATGAGTGGTTAATGGACATTGATTGTAATATTGGTGTTAAGCAAGGGTTCTCCCTTTCTTTAATCCTTTTTTCCATTTATATAAATACAATTTATCAATATTTAATATTTAATATTGATGAGGGATGCATTAATATTAACATGGTTGGACTCATTGTCAACCTTCTCTTACACATTAATGATGTTGTTCCTATTGCAAAAACTAGTGAATATCTTCACAAGCAACTCAAAGTTATTTGACATTTATGAAAAAATTATAAACTTACCACTAATATTGATAAAACCAAGATTATGATAATTAAATTTAAGAAATAATTTATCCTTCAATTTTAAATGGTGATAAAACCATTGAAGTGGTGCAATCTTAAAAGTACTTAGGTATCAATTTCAATTGTCATTTGAACTTGAACCATGTTGTTGAATCAGTGGTGGTTGAAAATATTATTACACGTTTGAAAATAAATGTAGAAATGTTGAGCTTTGGGATCAAAATAAGAAAAAAAATCATTTTCAACACTTTATATATTCTAATTATTCTTTGCAACTGCAAAGTTTGGTCTTGCAACATACCTAATATTTAAAATTTTAGAGCAAGACTCCTTACCCATTTCTATTGATTGAACTTTAATGTACTTTTGTAGAGTATAAAGCCATGATAATATGTTTATATTATAAACACAAATTTCTCAAGTTAATAAATGATAGGCTCAACGTTATTGCTTCTAGTATGAGTAATTGATATCATATGATTAAAAGATATTGGACTAAAAAATTTCGAGGCTTGGCTTAACTATTGTAACATAAAATAAGATAATCAAATTAATAACATCGACAATATTGAATTTTATATCCCTATGAAGTTTTCAGATAAAACCTAGGGTGACAATGAGATCATTATTAAGAGGAAGTTGAAATACTACAAAGTTTTTACAGATTCTAATTTCACTGACCAAATCTATTTTTTGACATTCTGAGCTTACATAACAAAATGAATATGGTCAAAACCACAAGGACCAATTCTTGTGACCTCCATAGTAAAACTAGTAGTTGGATTTACCTAAAAACAACTTACGATGGGTGAATTTATAAAACTTGTGATTATGAGTAATGCTATTCTATGACCAAAAGAGGTTGGGATCATTTTTTTTGAGGCTTGGATTAAATATTGGAACAAAAAATAAAATAATCAAGTTAATAATATCGATAATATTAAATCTTACATCCATATGAAGTTTAAATTAAGACCTAGGGTGGCAATGGGATTATCAATTAGAGGAAGTCAAAATACTCAAATATTTTATAGACTCTAATTTGGTTGATCAAAGCTATTTTCCCAATACTATGATCTTAAATTACAAAATGGATATGGCCAAAATCATGAGGACCAATTCTTGTGACCTCCACAGTAAAATTGGTTGTTGGACTTACCCCAAAACACCTTATAACATATTAATTTGTAAAAATCGTGTTACAAAGGAGGTTGAGGGTGAGTACTATTTCCTTTTAACTTTCCCTACCTTCATAATAAAAGGCATAACTTTACCGAGTTTCATAACTTAATTGATTTCCAAGACTTCCTTACTTACAAGACCCATAATGATCTTGGCACTTTCATTTCTACCATGTTCAAATATAGAAATGACATGCATTCTAGAGAATATTTAGTTATAATCCCTTTGTTTGTCCCACAAACTGTATTAATCTTAAGATGCAATAAACATCCTCTGTGGTAACACATTTTGATTTCTCATCACATTAAACTTACTTTAAGTAATCAACTATATAAAACTTAATGATGAATTGACATATTTCATTCTTGGTTGTCCCTTCCTTTGACTTGGATTATATAGTCTAATGGTTAAGAGCACATGTTTCCTCTTAAGAGATCATAGGTTCGAATTCATAGGGGCTAGGGTATATACACCTCTGTAGAAAAATCAACACACAAAGGGGGTCCCTTGTCCCACAAACAAGGGGATATCATAAATAAATTTGGTGTCTAGCTATACCATATCCTTAAAATTAAATTATTATTATTATTATTATTATTTTTACTGGGGGAATCGACAACTCGTGGTTCTCGTACTCGCGTGACACGGGGTCGATCCCTGTTGGCTACTACTATAACCCCAGGTGCAACCACCCAGCCCGCAAGAATGGCGCACGAGTAAATCTGGGTGAGAATCGAACATGAGACTTAATTTTACAAATTTCCTTCCATTTACATGACACTTGCCAATCCATCTTCACCCGTGCGGGAATTATTATTATTATTATAAATTGATTTGCTCAAACCTTATTAATTTTGAAAATTCCAACCATACATTTGGCATACAGTCAATATTAACCTAAGCCAAAGATTAATATTTATAAGTGTTGGCACAGGGGCAGACCCAGGGTTCAACGCTACAACAATGCACCAACAAAACCCTAACTACCGGCCCTTTCGGCAACACCTGCGAAGCAGGTGAAGTCTCACCTGAGGTAGAGGCAGGGGTGGTTGAAGGACTCCAGTGTCTGCAACCTTAGCTGGGACACATATATGTGATTACAACACCTTAACATAACACTTAGCAGTTACAGTTTGTTAATATTTAGCCTTAGTTTACAATGCAACTAAACCCTAACAATAGATCAACGCAGTATTTATACAGATCTAATAGATTCAAGTAATAAGCATATCAACATAGATCAGATCTATAATTCATTCACATTATTCAGTACTAAGATACCATATTAGATCCTTCTAAGCATACATCAATGCACTAAGCATCCAATCATATAGACAATAGAACAACCATAAATCACATAGCAACCACAACACAGGATATACGTGGTTCACCCCCACCCTGGGGCTACGTCCACCAACTCTTCTTCTCTTTTATTATCTTCAGTCAATCAGATACATGCACAGAGCCTTGAGATCTTACTCTGTAGAGGACATGAGATCTGCGCACCTCACTAGATCCTCCTTCCTTGAGTTACAACACAAAGCCTTCCATAGTCTCTTACAATCACTTGCACTTAGCTCTGCAAGCCTCACATAGTATGCACAAAGCAATTATAGTTACCACTTGCACTTAGCAATTAACACTTATCACTTAGCACCACATACTTGTCCCTCCTTCGATCACATAGATCGAACTTTAGCACTTAGGACACTGACCTTTCTTACATTGTCTAGATACTTATTTATACATTACAAAATGGGCCTAAACATGGGTAAACCCATGGGATGACATCCCTATTCCTGTTACATAAGCCCAAAACCCAAAAATCCCTAAAAAGGGTCCGAGATACCGTGATCTCTGCTTCGACTTGTGCTCCACCTTCGATAGCCTGTCAAAGTCCCAAAAATAGGTCAAACATGACCAAGGATCCTCATAATTGGTTAAGGGCCAACAAGCCCCCAACACTCACCTATGACTCATCTCGAGTCACTCTGGTCTGCATAGATATGCTTTAAAAGCCTCAAGCTTGGCTCGAGCTGCTTTGACCTATTGCTGTGCCAGGGCCTCCTGCTTGACGAACTCTTGGATGACTACTTCGTTGATAGGTCCCTCTAAACGTTGTTCGATTGTGGCGACTACTTGTTCCAACTTTGTGCCTCGGCCTTCAATCTCCTCAAATAGTTGGCAAGCTTCGTCCTGGAATAGTTGGAGCCTTTGAGTCACTTCCATGACTTTTCTCTGAATGGTGTGGACTTGTTGTTGAGCAGTGCACTGTTCTTGGGATCGCTTCATCCTTTCAACTGCTGACAGGAGCTTCAACTACGCCTGTACTGCTGCTGCTTGTTGTTTTGACTCCTGGAGCTGTGACTCCAGTACCTTTAGCTCAGTATCTTCAATGAGTCGCTCATAATTCTATGCGCTGCGAGCACTTAGCTGTTTGCATTCTAGAGAGAATGATTTGATCCTCTCGACTATGCTCTAGGCAGTGGCTTCTCGTTGATATCACATGTCCTACGGGGTACTTGGCACTATTCGTAGCTCAAGGTCTGCAATTCTCTGTTGAGGCTATTGGATAACTTCCGTAAGCTTCTCTACTTGATGTTCCACTGGGTCTTCCTCCTTTTGTTCTAAACCTGTCACAGAGAGAAGTGCTTTGTTGACTGCTTCTTTTACTCCCATTTGAGTTATGAGAAACTTCTCTTTCTCTTGCTGGATATGCACTTTCTCTTCTTAAAACTTAGTTTGGAGGGCATCCTTCTCTTGCTGCGCAACTCGACGTTGCTCTATGACTACTTTTTGTACTTTATTTAAGGCTTCTGTGGCCCGTTTGGTTTCTTCTTGTGCGTGACGAAGGTGAGCTTCGGTCGCATAAGCTAGTCTGCGAAGTTGGGCAGGCTCATCTCCCAACTCAGGTGGTTCTGATGGTGGGGGCGCAATGGATACTGCGCAGTTGGATTGAAGGGCCTGTTGTACTCGTCTGAGTTCAACCTCAATTCTATCATACATCTCCTCTTGCTTGGCTTCATGTTTCTGCAAGATATCCTACAAGGCATCTGCTACAATTGCGATGATAAAGTCGAAGTCATCTACATTGAGCATAGTCTGCATCTTAGTCAAGGTTTCTCTAGATTTCTTTCGTGAAGTGGGTTTCATGGGATAAACCTTCATTTTCTTCAGGGGATCAACCTCATTAGTGGGGTCCCTAGGCGGTGTTACTTTGCCTTGCTTCTGCTGGTCTTTTGTTCTCTTTGTCTCTTCTACTTCATCATCACCTCCTCATTCAGGTGATATTGAAGCAGTTCCTTCCGATGCGCTGCTCAAGTTTTGGAACCATTTGTTTGCACAGGGGCAGACCCAGGGTTCAACGCTACAACATCACACCAACAAACCCTAACTACCAACCCTTTTGACAACAACTGCGAAGTAGATGAAGTCTCACCCGAGGTAGAGGCAGGGGTGGTTGCAGGAATCCAGTGTCTGCAACCTTAGTTGGGACACATATCTGTGATTACAACACCTTAAAATAACACTTAGTAGTTATAGTTCGTTAATATTCAGCCTTAGTTTACAACTTAACTAAACCCTGACAATAGATCAACGCAGTATTTATACAGATCCAATAGATTCAAGTAATAAGCATATCAACATAGATCATGTCTAGCATTCATTCACATTATTCAGTACTAAGATACCATATTAGATCCTTCTAAGCATACATCAGTGCACTAAGCATCCAATCACATAGACAATAGAACAACCATAAAACACATAGAAACCACAACATAGGATATACGTGGTTCACCCTCACCCTGGGGCTACGTTCACCAACTCTTCTTCTCTTTTATTATATTCATTTAATTAGCTACATGCACAGAGCCTTGAGATCTTACTCCACAGAGGACATGAGATCTGCACACCTCACTAGATCCTCCTTCCTTGAGTTACAACACAAATCCTTCCACAGTCTCTTACAATCACTTTCACTTAGCTCTGCAAGCCTCACATAGTACGCACAAAGAAATTACAGTTACCACTTTCACTTAGCAATTAACACTTAGCACTTAGCACCACATACTTGTCCCTCCTTCGATCACATAGATCGAACTTTAGCACTTAGGACACTGGCCTTTCTTACATCGCCTAGCTACTTATTTATACATTACAAAATGGGCCTAAACATGGGTAAACCCATGGGACAACATCCCCATTCCCATTACATAAGCCCAAAACCCAAAAATCCCTAAAAATGGGTCGAGATTCCGCAATCTCTGCTTCGACTTGAGCTCTAGCTTCGATAGCCCGTTGAAGTCCCAAAAATAGGTCAAACATGACCAAGGATCCTCAGACTTGGTCAAGGGCCAACAATAAGAAGTCTAATATGTGGACCAATAAAAGAAAAATCTTCCTTAATTTAACATGATTTCCAATGATATTAGTCCCTACTGAAGTCCTAGGACTATAACAATTGGTTTTGTGTTGACCACGAATATGTTGTTGTGTTAACCAAAAAATTATGGCTTTTTTCTATAATTTTTTTTTAACTGAAACAGGTAATTTTATTTGAGATTGAGGCCGACTGGGCCAAGGAAGATTCAACTGTCATTACAAGGGAACAACTTCCCGCTTAACCTGAGTACATTATTTCCCTGTCTTACATAGTTACGAGATGAGGAAGAGCCGAAACTATGAGATAGGGATCCACAAGGGGGTTTCGTCATTTTTTCTGAACACTCCTAGAGGCATTAGGCAACCCATATTTGCCTTTGCATCTGCTTCCTTGTTCGATCCACAAATGATGTGGGAAATGCAAGGGGAGGAGAAATCTTGTAGTGCTTGACGAAGCCTTTGCAAGGTCTTGTTGATCACTGGATTGCTGAAGTGGTCATTCGTGTTTAAAATCTTAATCAGGATTTCAGAGTCTCCAAAGATTTGTATTTATTTAAGGTCATTTTCACGTGCTATCTGACAAGCTTTTAGCAGCCTGAGAATTTCATCCTGATTATTTGTTCTTTGACCAAGACCCCAGATGAAGCTGTCTTTTCGAATTCCATCCGAGGAGTAAATGAATCCACCTACTCTTGCGTTCCATGGGTTTCCCTTGGAGGTTCCATAAAAAAAGATTGAGGTTATGCCTTGCCTCCTCCACCATTCTTGAAAAAATGCGTCTTTGTTTCGCAAACACCAACCTAGAGATTTAGAGGGGTGAACAATGGTTTGTTTTCTGTCTTGGAAGGTAAAGGTTCCAATCCATTTCTTTTCTTTGAGAAGAAGAGTAATTTCATTCGTGGCGAAGTGGATTGCCACTGTTTCAAGAAGGAGAGATTTTGCTTTCGTAACCACCATTGGGGGGGAAGGCAACGCGTTGTTGAAGGTCTAATCATTTTTGGCCAACCATAGTTTCCAACAAATGTATTTGGGAATGGCCTGCCAAATTCTTCTCCAGGTTTGACTTCTTTGTATCTCTTGAGGGTAGCGTGCCTTCCATGAGGAGAATAAGTCAACCACTGAGATATGTTTCAGAACTATGGAATTGAGGCCTTGAAGGGATATCTTCCATACTTCTTGGGTGAATGGAAAATCTAAAAATAGATGATCCATCGTTTCAAGTGCATTACAACACATGGGGAATCTATGAGGACCGATGAAGCCTCTTTTTTCCATATTTTCACCTGTTAAAACTCTCATGTGCATTAAAACCCAACAAAATAAATTTACTTTAAGGAGGCCGAGGGGGTCCTAGACCTGCTTCTAGAGGGTTTCTGTCTCAGTCAGAGCTTGAGGGGATTGCAGAGTAATATAACCTTGGGATACTGAGTAGAAACCGGATTTTCCTTAGCCCCATTTATCCCTTGAGAGGAGGTGAACAGGTGCACAGTCCGTCAACATAGCAAGGAGGAGTGATTTTTGCGATTTCATTTGAGTTGGGACGCCTGAGAGATCCCAGGTTTTCCAGCTTCCTGAATCGTCCCACACAAGGATGTCTGCGATTTTTTTGATGCCACGCTAAGAGAGCCACACCCAGATCTCCTTGATATCTTTTGATTCGTTGAGGGAGGCGTTGCCCATAATGTTGTCTTGCCACAACATGGTTTTTTTCCCATTCCCTAGGATTTGAAATATATGTTTTTGAAAGGGTTCTAAACTGCGCTGACAGAGATTCTAGATCAAAGTTCCTTTGGAAATGTTCACTGCCTGGAGGTTTCTCATAGAGGCACCATTGAGGTATTTTTTTCTTAAGAGATTTCTTACTGGGTGTCTGTGGTTTGCATAAAGATTCCAGATGATTTTGCCTCCCAGTGCTAGGTTTGCAAGTTTGGGGCCTCTTACGTGTAAGCCACCTTCGACATAGGGGCATTTGATAGTTTCCTAATTGACCAAGTGGTATTTATTTTGGTTTCCTTTTCCTCCACACCAGAGGAAGTCTCTAATCAGATTTGTGATCTGAATCGTGATCGCCTTCGGGGCCAAAAGAAAGGAGGCATGATAGATTAGCAAGGAGGATAGGAATGATTTTATGAGGGTGAGTTTCCTAGCATTGGTGAACCATTGTCCGCTCCAAGATGAGATTTTAGCTTTGAATTTGCTTATAATTTGTTCCCACAGAGAAGCTTTGTTGGAGACCAAAGTTAAGGGGAGTCCTAGATACTTTATTATTTCCCAAGAAGCATAGCCCAGGAACCCCAGGTAAAGGGAAACTCGTTGAAGTGTTTGTTGTTCTACATTCCACCCATACACAACACTTTTCCTTTTATTGATGAGTGCTCCAGAGATACTGCATAAGCTTTGAAGTATTTTGTTGAAGTTTTTTGCAATTTTTACGGAGGCTCCACCTAGCAAGAGGGAATAGTTTGCAAAGAGGACATGGTTGATTGGGTCAAGGCCCTTCATCAGCCTAATTTCTAGGATTGTACCAGTCCTCTTTTCAATAATCAACTTCCTTCTTAGAGTATCTACCATCAAGATGTACATGAAGGGGGAAAGAGGGAAAACTTGCCTTAATCCCCTCGAGGCCTGAAAATAGTTTGTCGATCTGCATTTACTAGAGGGGCTATCCAAGGATTTTCAGTGCAATCTTTTATCAAATTAAAAAGATCAAAGAAAAACCCAAAAGAGAGGAGAACTTTGTAAAGGAAGGAGAGGTTTACCCTATTGAAGGCATTTTCCATGTCGAGCTTTATCAACATCCCTTGCTCTTGTCGTTGGTGACTGGAGTGCATGGATTCTTGGAACTGTATTACATTGTCAATAATATATCTCCCTTTGACAAATCCACCTTGCATGGGGGAAATGAGGTTCTCTAGCAGGGGATTGATTCTATTTGCCAAAAGCTTGGACAAAATTTTGTAAGAAGCATTGCAAAGCGATATAGGCCTGAATCTTTTGAAGGAGCTCGGATTAAATTCTTTGGGGATTAAATCTAGGAAGGTGGAGTTAGTGCTACCTCCTACTTTATCTCTTTGGTGACATGCTTTAATCATCCTCAATAGATCCATGTTGATTATATCCCAGCATGCTCTGTAAAAATGGATTATGAATCCATCTGGTCCTAGGGCTTTGTCAGGCTCCATGGACCAGATGACATTGCGGATTTCTTCTTCATAAAATGGCTTCATGAGGAGTGAATTGTCATTCCTACTTACGAGAGAGGGAGTGTGTGAGAGGAAATCTAAGATAACCTCTTCGCAACCAGTGCCTTCTTCATTGTAAAGTCTCTTGAAGTGAATTTTTGCTGCGACCTTGAGCTGCTCAAACCCTTTGTGGATCAATCCATTTGAGGAGGCAATTTGAGAAATGTGTTTTTGGGAGAGGCGGGCTTTGAACTGTCGATGAAAGAATGAGGTGTTTCTATCTCCAGATTTTAGCCACAAGCTTCAAGACTTAAGCCTCCAATGCTCTTCTTCATGGAAAAATGATCGGAAGGTTTTGCTTTGTGCAACTTGTTCTTTCTCTAAATCTGAGTTGAATATGTCTTTGATCTCCATTTCATCTTGCAAATATGATAACTATTGAACAATCTCTTGTCTGTGTCTAAGGGGGGTGTTTGTGGTATTTTTAAACCAGGATTTCAGTGCATGTTTTGCTGCTTTTAATTTCAGCTCCCACACAAAGCTTGGAGACCCTAAAATAGGAGAGGAACAAGCTGAATGGATAGTTTCAAGAAATCCCTCCTTTTCTATCCAAAGAGAGCTGAACTAGAAAGGGATTGGGCCCATATTTTCTTCTTCTTCCAAATTCAAGAGGATAGGTTTGTGATAGGAAGTCAATTTTGGAAGGATCTTGGAAGAGATTATCCTCCTTTCTTGTAGGAATGAGCTTTGAATTAAGAATCTGTCCAAGTGAGCTGAGATGTGATCAGCCCCAACTCTATTGTTTGTCCAGGTGTAAATTCCTTTTGAAGGCTTGAAATCAAGGAGGTCCCACTGATGGACTAAATCCTCAACAAAGGGGAGAAATTGGTCCCTGCTACTGTTTCCTCCTCTCTTTTCTTTTGGTTCGAATACAAGATTTAGATCTTCAGCTAGAATGATGTTTGAAGGAGAGAAAATCTCTAGAAAATCTGCTAACGTTTTCCAACAATCTTTCTTCTCAGAGTACCTGACAGGAACATAAATATTGAAGAGTGAGAGAGAAATCTTACTTGGAATATGTCGGAGTTCAGTGAATATCCAATGATGAGTCTCGAAGGATCTTTCTAAATGAAATTTTTCCTTCGCCCACAAGGTTGCAAGGCCACCTTAAGAGCCCCTTACACTGATGGCTTTCCTTGTATTTTTCTTCCATTTCTGATTGATGATTTCTAGAAGAGTGTCCCCTTCAATTTTTGTCTCTTGGAGCAAGAGAATCTCGGGAGGGTCGATTTTCAGAAGGTCTTTGACTGCTTCGGCCTTTGAAGGATTCCCAAAGCCTCTACAATTCCAAGAGACTATACACATTATTTATTGGGGTTGGAGTGGGGAGGACCTCTGTTGGGGGGCCTTGTTCTGGTATTCCTTCCAATGGTGGATTGGCTTCCTTGCATTTTTTTCCTCTCCGCTTCTTCTTCTCTTGCTTCTTTATGAGATTTTCTCGTTTCTCTTTTTGAGGGTCTCTCAAAAGACTCATCCTCCAAATATTCGAAGATTTCTGAAGGTTTGTTTTTTATTATATCTGCGTAGGAAGGGGAGGAGGAGGCTCCAATTGGGGAGCCAGAATGGATCTCAACATTGTTTTTTCCTATTGTTGGAGGAAGGATCTGCTGCTCAAGTTCCTCGATCATTAGATCCGAGATTTCTGAGAGTTTGCTGAGTATTTTGAAAGGGTATTTTGAAGCCTCTGGGATTGGGGGGACTGAGCTCCCTTCCCCAACGAAATTCCTTGCGGTAGGGTGTTGGACCCCTTTGGTGTCCCTTTCCCTTTGGATCTACTGTTATGCTTTGGCGGGGTTTCTTTATGAAACTGTGTCCATTGATCACCTTTCAAAGTTTCCACCTCCTCCTCGACCTTATTTTTACAATGCCGGGCAAAGTGAGCGTAGCCATGGCAATACCTGCATTTAAACGGAAGTTGTTCATAGTCTAATTCTTGGATGTAAGACCAGTCTGTGACCTTTAGTTGAATGGATTCTAGGAGTCCCACCTCTAGGTCGAATTCAACGCATTATCTTGCACAAGAATATTGTTCCTTTCTGTCTTCATTGTCGATGTATTTTCTGAGGGTGTTTCTAATGGATTCTAGAGACTCCGGATTCCAGCAATGCAAGGGTAAATGATGAAGGCACATCCAGACCGGAATATCCGAAGGCACATCTTGCATTGGATCGAAATATGGAGACCATTTTTTCAAGTATAGACCTTGAGGGCCCATAAAATACGGTCTGTTCCTGAAGATGGGATTTCTATCTTCTAGGTTGTCAAAAACAAAAACGAAGAATCCCCTGCCAACTAGATGGTTTATGATGCCTTCCTTTACTAGAGCACTCTATTTCCTCTGCATGAGTGCATATATGGCTTTGGGAGAAGGCCATAATCCTGTGAACTTCCAAATAATTCCCCGCTCAGCCAAGTTCAGAGAAGATATACATGTTTCTTCTACTGGTAAGTAGATTGAAGGGATGCTGTCCAATTTTTTTACGAATTTCTGGTGCGAATATGAGGCAGGGCATTTGTTTCATGCAACGACCATCTTCTTGAATGTGTCTATCTTAGGTGGGATGGGGGTGGGGGAGCCTCAGGGCCCCCTCCTAGGGCCATGGCGAGAGGGCAGGTGGAAAGAGAGTGCACCAGTGAACGCGCGCGTGACCTGAGATATCTCTGTTAATTATTTTCCTTTTTTCTATAATTTAACTTTGGTTCTAGAAATTCAATTTTATTTCTTGGCTTGTTATTGGTCCTTAAAAAAAATATCTTATTGTCAGGCTGACGACGAAAATTTAATAAGCAATTTAATTATGCAACTGTAGCGCATGGTTGGAAGGGGTGCATGTACGAGTGTCAAAGTTTTGAGACGATATCGGTTCCTGAAGCTTTCCATGGTGT
>ML813562.1:67670-93344 GCA_009831015.1 Picea engelmannii | reverse complement strand
GCTCTTTATTCCTTCTGTTATGAGCGGGTTCCAGTTCCTCTGCACCCATGCGTCTACGGATTTGGGAGAGGGCCAGAGTCCGGTAAATTGCCCGATGAGTCCCCTGTCTGCTAAGTTGACTGCCGTTCTGCAAGTTTCTTCCAGAGGCAATTCGACACTGGGGATGTTGTCCAGTTTCTTCACGAATTTCTGCTGCACCGCTGACGACGGTCTCTTGGAGGCTGCAGCGACTAGCTTCCTGAAGGCTTCCAGTTCTGGCAATGGGGGAGGGTTAGGGATGGCGCCCCCACCAGCGTCCATGGCTGGGGAGGCCCTAAACGTTGCAGAGAGCCCGAGCTGGGTCGCTTCCTCACGCCCCTGCGTGCTAGGTCGCGATTTTCGTGGAGCTGGGGCACCGTTTCACTAGAAGTTGATTTTTTTTGGAATCAAGGAAATCTTAACTACCTTGTCAACTCATCGTTTTTTTCCCCACATTTCCTTATGCTACTGGTAGTAATCATTTGGGGAGATTTCTCAATGATTCCTTTCTTGATTCCTGCATGGGTCTTCTTGATTTCTGGATTGCATTACCAAAACTTGATCTTGTGCACACATGTTTTCAATCTTCTCACATCTAATTGGGCTTGGGTAAAACTAGAATTATCCTAGACAACATCGTTTGTCATCACGTGCGATATTGAGCCAACACTTTGGATTCCAACATGCCCCTACCACTATTACTTGGCTCATGTTCTGGTCAACGATATCATGGAACATCATATACTGGAATAGAGTAAGAGAAAATCATCATCAGTGACATAACAAATCATCAAACCAAGCTGTGGTGGCATCCATGTTTGAAAAAGAGAAAATCATCTATCTAGGATGTAGTTGCAGCCTAGCATAGACCCTGGAATGAGTTAACCATGCCCCAAGCTAAGTGATGGATTTGGACTTAATTTTCCCAAAGGCTTGACTCTTTCCATTCGATGGTGTCTATGGTGATGAATGAGGGATATTTTTAAAGCACGCCATCTAGACACCGACGAACTAAATGAAGTTAATCTCCATTAAGAGAGAGTATCATCCTTTTCTTATATTTTTGTTCTAATAAGACAAGACAGAAGACATAGACCTCCTAAATTGATGGAGCGAAGATCCCACAACCTTGGGTTATCCACTTCAACAAAGGTGATTATCCATGGAGATAGGAAAAATAGCTTCAAGCCTAGAGAGTTGGCAGATTGTCGCATCTTCGAAGCACAGTTCAAGAAATTGTGGCATCTAGGGATGCATCTTGTTGGAAAATAAGATAGCAAGACCTCTTCCTATCAACTCATGACAAAGTGTCAATCTTTGTGGAAACTAGACTGTGGGTTCTTGGGATGCCTGGTTGGACTAGGAATCGCACGTCCCAAAATGTGAGTGAAGCTGGGCCATGAAAGGGGACCTGAATTAGTGGGAAGTGTAAATATAACAATGAGTGAGGAGAAATCGGGTGCATGGGTGATAGAGAATGGGACATGGATAATTTCTCCAACGAATGCATGGGTGGAAGATAATATATATAGATTTTAAAAGCGAGTGGAGGTGATAGTCATAGGAATATAAAGAACTGGCTAACACATTAATCAGAGAATAAAAATGGAGTCTTGATGAAGCCCCACATGTGAAAAGATAACAACATAGATTCATTGTAGTAGTGATGTGCCTTTTGTAATGTGGCGTCATCGCTACATACGTGCCAACACTATGGGTGATCTATCCGAATTATATTGCTTGACCCTTTAGTGTAATGTAGCGGTAGGTTTTTTAGCCTAGTTTCGTGTGAATCCCCTCTGAGAGCCAATACTTTGTACATAGGGAATAACTTCAACCTAAATTGGAAATATTGGGAATCTGCAAAACTATCATTCTATCCAATCTACTTGTGTCACTGGAGTGTACGTTGTGCTTCCAGAAAGGAAAATTATTCCAGCTATATATTGTTCTAGCTACTGTACATCATACGCTAATATCTACATTACATAATTGCAATTCGAAGAAAGGGGGCTAAGGGATGGGTGAACCTTGCGGGTTGTAGTGCACCTTCAACCTATTTCCATTAATAAGTCTGTTGAGTGGCTGCCTCTGCAATGTAGCCAACTTGGCGACACTGGCTTCGCTGATGTGGACCAAATGGAAAGGACCCAACCAAGTCATGCATAGCTTGCCAGGCTGCTGTAAATATTTTCTATCAAATAACAAGATCAAATATATAGGATGGAGAATTTTCTTGCAGATATTGCAATCATGTGATTCTTTTTATATTTTCTTTTCGATCACCTAAATGAATCTTACCATCATACTATCCTCCTCTAACTCCATGGGTTCATATAACCTGTGTTGAAGGGAATGTTTGTTTGTCATCTGAATCGCTAGAGTGACAAGGGGGATGGGAACAATAAATTGCAGGGGCATGGGTGATTTTTTCCCATAGACCAACCTAAATGGCGTGAATTTCATCATCCTATTGAAAGTTGTGCAATATTCCCATAATACTGTGGGGATACTCTGGTCCCAATCGCCACACTGCACATTACAAACCTTGGTTAAATCATGCTATCATTATGACATTTATGCTATCATTATGACCTCTGGTCATGTTTTCTATGCATCTCGATGCGTCGATGTTCCTTCAGTGATACGTTGCACTTCGTATCTGGCTTGATTTAATTCTCTTCCTCACACCAAAGATTCCCCATTCCACTGATGGGCTTTGCATAGGGTGGTGCCATAACTTCGTGCATCCATGGTACATGTGCAATATGGATGGATTAGATTGATTGATGCTTCAATGCTTCCAATTGTTGTCTATCCCTTGTATGCCTCGTGCCATCATGTCGTTCTATTCATTATCCTGTGTGTCGCCCATGACTTTGCATGTTGGCTCATATTTGTAAATCTACAGACCTATCAAATTTTTTTGTTTCCCTGTTTGACTGTACCAAGTGTTGTCCTTCTAACTGATATGCAACTATAACACAATTTATGCTTGGCTATCTCCTTCGTCACGTAATCTGGTACTATACTTCATTGGCTCATGCATTGCTTTAATAATTGATAGTAAATTTGACCTAAATTTGACCTTGTAGGTGTTCAATCCATAGTCTATCTTTTTACGTCTAAGCAGTCTGATAATAATCAAGACATATGCATATATCTATAGGCTCTTTGTTTTATACATCACAAATGAATATGACTAGGAGGCTATGCAATTTGGAAATTTCTATGTTCAGTTGAAGAAAAGTAGCAATACCTGGAATCGAATCAAAGAATGTTGCAGATCCAAGTGGAATAGAAATAGTGACATGTGAAGCAAGTATCGATGTGCAATAACAACAATTGGAAACATATGTATACTAGACTATAAGTTGTTTAGTTGGCCAAAAAATATATCCAAACTGTTGTTCATATTTCTTATTTTACATTATTTCTATATGACTATGCATCTCTGCAATTGCAAATATTTTCTGGATAGAGGACTTGAACACTCAAACAAAATGACAAGGCAACAACATGCTTTTCGATTGTCCACACTTTATTGCTTCTATGCTAATATATATCAAGTAAAATCATATCAGGGTTACAATATTCTATATATTAGGTGTAGATGTTTGAGACATATGAATACTTAAGAATATAACCAGGACAAGAGATGCAAAACAAAACTACTTGCGCACAACATAATGGAGAGTTATAACACAACTGACAAGAGAAGCAATGAAAGATATGGAAATACTAGTTGCATCAATAAAATTTGTAAGTATGGATTCACAAGTCTATATATGAATTTCGTATACAATATTATTTAAACACACACACACACACACACACACACACACACACACACACACACACACACACACACACACACACACACACACACACACACACACACACCGTTTAAATTACTAATTTTTGTACTGTGTAAACATGTCGAAACAGACTCAAGGTACACTGATACTAGCAAATGCATATTACACTGCATTTCAACCTGTCTATGGAATTTTCAATTCTCTTACACATGATCTGCTTTTTGGTTTGAGAGAAATGTGATATGAAATATAATTGGAAAAAAAGTTCCAAATGTTGTTTATATGCCATGCAATTTTCGAGTGCATGGAAAATTTACATTGAACAATAAACATTACTTTTTCCTTGTTCTGGACTTAAAGATAATTCATTTCTATTATCTTTTGACAAATACTATATTTATTGCCCATTGTTAACATTGCACTATCCTTGTATTGAATTTTTACAGTTTAACTATTTGCACATAGTCAATTGAACTGTTTCACGAAGATTTATATACTTCAAACATTTTACAAAAGTTTCCAGCTTCAATTCAATTATTACAAATCTGGAAGAAATATACAAGCTTTCCATAAGATTTTTCTTTTTCAGTTGTCTTTGAAAATAACATATTCGTTTCTAGATTGTTCTTTCCATTCGCTTCAGTGAATTGTTTCCTTGTACTGTTCCGATGTATTTTGAACTGTTGCACATCTGATAAGATAGATGTCGATATTTCTAAATAAGGAATTTATATTTCTATATCCCATTTCAATAACTTGTATGTAATCACCAACCGAATAGAACTATGAACATATATCAACTATAATAAATTTTCTTGCTCCACATTGCTACCAATGCTATATTTACATATACACCAAATCAATTAACATGCAAGATATTCATTCTTGGATAGCTTGCAAATAGATTGGAAATTGTTTGAAGTATTAGAAGTTCGCTAGGATGATGCGATGATTTCTATGAATTATGAGTGCAAATGTTGACAATATACTAAGCATTTCTTGTACATGCGCCATACCTATACGAATCGACCTCTGGGAAATCCCCAATTGCATAAGATATGGCTTCCAGAAATCACTTTTTTCTTTTGTTCCAATGCATTTTAAAGCGTCGGGTGGAAGTATTGGAAATGCAGAATTGCAGTAGTCCAATGCGGTCCAATGACTTCTATAGATTGGATGCACAGGTGTTAAGAATATACTAGGTGTTTCTTGTGCAATCTTCATACCTGTGAGAAATGCAGAAGTACAAAAGATAAAGTTTCATGCTATGGAGAAATGCACAGGTATTGATATTCACATATGCAAGTGTAATGGTTATATCATTCATTTGTTTTGATGATTTGTGCACATCCCACATAACTATGTCTTTTGTGGTTTGTACAATTTTTTTTCTTGGTACATTGGACATTCTGTCTGTCTTCAATTCATGTGAAGACAATTATTGCCAATTCTCTGACATACTTGCATTGCAGTCCTTTTGCATGTTGTCACTTGCAGTTTTGCACCTCCGTGGTTCTACACAAATTTTTTCTACTAACATGTTTTCCTAGTGCACACACATATCGGTTGTGTGCATTGGCATTGGACGCAACAACATGGTGGAAATAACAACAAATTTCTCTATTTTCGATAGTTGAGCGAAGGAAAGACATGCTCACAAGCTTCTTGCTTCAGCACATTCACATTTGTGATAGTTCCTCACTTTGTTGTCACATGATACATAATATGGAGGAAGGCTTAGTCACTTTTGGGACATTGTTTTTTCTCAAATTTAGAAGAAAAGGGAAGTGATTTAGGGTTGGTGCAAAGTAAATGCACTTGGGAAGTGATTTAGCATTGGTGCAAAGTAAATGCACTTGGTCCCTATCGACTGAAAAATATATGTTGCTGAGTGGGAAATATATGTTGAACAATGAACCGTAATATAATTAGATGAATAAATAATGAATAATATTTGTCAAAATATAATTCATATAATAAAGAAAAATAACATTATTGTCTATGCAAAGAGGACAATGATAAGAATAAAGCAAAAACAATTAGCATAAAACTTTGTAAAAATAAGCAAAAAAACAAACTATTCATTGTGGAGTAAAACTTAGTAAATAAATAAGTGAAATGTTCAATGGGGAGGTTATCTTATGCGGGAAGCAATGCAAAGAGTTTGGAGTAAAAACATTTAGCATAAAACTTTGTAAAAATAAGAAAAAAGGTAAAGTGTTCAATGTGGAGCAAAACTTAGTAAAATATGCATATGCTTAACAAAATGCATTTTACATATATATGTATATTAAAAATAAAAGTTAATTATTAATTTAATAAAAGTTAATTACACATCTTCACCATGAACATATAGTCTGCACAGATATAGCTTCTGCATCTCCACACAGGTATATACCTGCACAACGAACACTTAGTGAATACAATATATCTTCAGTAGGGACATATAGTCCGCACACATATAGCTTCGACACCTCTGCACAACAAACACTCAGTCTAATAGTTATCGATGTTATATCAATAATAGAATATGGTTATGCATATTCTTAACAAAATTCTTTTTAAGTATATACATTATTTTTTAATTTAATAAAAGTTAATTATACATCTTCAACACAGACATATAGTTCGCACAAATATAGCTTCCACACCTCAACACATGTATATCCCCACACAGGTATGCCTGTTAGTTGGTGTAAAAATGATTTTAAAAATATTTTAACTTAGTCGTATACACATAATTTTTTTTTTGTGAATAAAAAAGGGGAAAATCCTATTAAATAACTTTTACGATACAAAAATCCCAATGGCAACAGTCTGCCAGATGTTCCACCAAATTAGCGGAAACCGGAATAGATGGAAGACTGTGATTTCATAGTCAAAATTGTCAATCTTCCATCTGCCCTGCCAAACGGAAACCAGGGCAGGTGGTAGATTCGAGTTTATGCACCACTGTGCTAAGAAACCATGAAAATTAATTTGAAAATTAACAGTCAAGCTGTAAAACATTTTTATGAACACGAAAGTAAAACTGCTTTGTAGCAATGCAAGGAGACAAACTGATAGCCAGGCAAGTAAGTTACCCATTTTCACGTGAGGTTGTGTCGCTCGGGTTGTCACTGAGGGGGTCGCTCCTAGGTTGGAGCATGAATGGTCTGGCACAAGTCGGACATCTCTGGGCTGCTGGTGAATTCGAGTAAGCCTCGTACAACATATCAATTCTGTGATGCGTGAGGGTGTCACAGTGAATTTGATTGGCCATATGGCTTCTGAGCTCAAACACGAGTGCTAACTTCTCCAGATGGAAGAAAGGTGGTGGTTCCTGGCTGAAATATGGGATTGTTGTGAGTGGTGGTGGAGCCAGGACTGGGCCACCCTCCACCTCCATACCACAGACTGCTGCCGCCTCACCTGAATCATCCTGTTCCACTTCCTTATCCTTCACTGTTCCGATCCTCTCCTCCGTCTCGTGCTCCTTGGCTGCCTTCACCTCGCCTGAATCTTTGAATTGAGTGGTGTCCTCACGGTCGAGGTGGAGGAATTCCTCGGGGAATTCCTCCTCAATTATGCAAGTGTTTTCTTCCTTGGCCTCCCACTTGGGATGGAATGTTCCTGGAGCACTTGTGCCTATTGGGAATTGGCTGGGGGGTTGCCAATTGTATGGAACATTGAAGAGGAGGGATTTTGGGGGGAATTGGATTAGTTCCTCTGGAATCAAATCCTCCACATACACCATCGATGACATCCTAGCTTTCTGCCTTCGTTGAGTATGAGCTATGGACAAGGATTTTTCCAGGTGTTGTATCCTCCTCTGTCTAGTGGTGAAACTATGCCAGGCAGGGTCTCGACGCGACTTGCTTCTATCCCTCGGCATGAATGAGCAAGAGAGGGTGTCAATGAGTAAGGTAAGGGTGAAGGTAACCCATTGGTGGCTACACCAGTGCTTCGAGAATTTTCCCTGGTGGAACGCCAAGGTGAAATTGCTCCAATCTTTGCTTCATAGGATGATACACTGAGGTCTGACATGACCACTGCACCAAACTTCCCCCATCCATTGTATTACATTACCTCTATTTTTCTCGTGCGAGTGAACTTTTCTTTGCTGCTTGATGAAAATGAATGAATTCCTTCCATTTAATGGTGAGAGGAGGGGAGCCGACCTGCCATATTAATGGCTGGGGTTTGGGGCAAGCTACGTGGCTGTCCTACACTATGTGGCACCCCATCCAGGATAGTCCTATACAAATAATTAAAATATTAATATTTATTTATTAATTTAATAAAATTTAATTATACATCTGGAGGAAAGAAAACACTTAGTAAATAAAATACACTCATTCTGTACCTGTACATCAGAAATTTGAGACTTGTACATGCACCTATTATAGCATAGGTTCAATATTTTAATGTGCAATGTGTTGATTCTTATGTGCAGAGACTTTTTCTTTGACGATTTGTCCACACCTTCGTAGAGGTATATCACTAGACATGTATGTCTATTAGTTGGTGTAAAAATGAGTTTTAATTTTTTTTAATATAGACCTATACAAACAATTAAAAGATTAATAATTATTTATTAATTTAATAAAAGTTAATTATACATCTTCTGGACAACGAACACTTAGTAAATAAAATACATACACCTGTTTCATACCCGTACATCAGAACTTCGAGACTCGTACAAGCACTCGTTGCTGTAGATGTTCAATATCTCAATGTGCATCGCATTGTTGCTTATGTGCAAAGACTTTTTCTTTGACGATTTGTCCACACCTCCGCACAATATCCTCGCACGGGTATATCCCCACACAAGTATGTCTGTTAGTTGGTGTAAAAACTATTTTTAATTCTTTTTTAATATAGTTCTAAACAAATAATTAAAAGATCAATAATTATTTATTAATGTGCAATGAAATTAATTAATTAATATTATTTATTGATAAAAATATAATAAAGAATATGCGTACTTTGTATCTTTACGCAGCTTCTTTATTATATTTTTATCATATTTTTGGCTTGCGTCTTCACTATGTTTAACCAATAATATTTATTATTTATTTAATATTAAATAATTAAATAATTATTAATTATTTGATATTTTAATGTGCAATGCATTGCTTCTTATGTGCATAGACTTTTTCTTTGACAACTTGTCCGCACCTCTACACAAGTATATCCCCGAACAAGTATGTCTGTTAGTTGGTATAAAAATGATTTTAATTTCTTTTTAATATAGTACTATACAAATTGTTAAAAGATTAATAATTGTTTATTAATGTGCAGTGAGCAATTTATTAAATAATTAATCTATTAATGATTATTAATTTAGTTATTTATTTAATATAGTTTTACCAGTACATAAAAAATTTGAGACTCGTACATGCATCCATTGTGGCAGATGGCCAATATTGCAATGCATAATGCATTGTTTCTTATGTGCAAAGACTTTTTCTTTGACGATTTGTCCGCATTTCCCCACACAAGTATGTCTGTTAGTTGGTGTAAAAATGTTTTTTTTTTTTTTAATATAGTCCTATACAAATAATTAAAATATTAATAGTTATTTATTAATGGGCAATGCACAATATGCAATGTGCAATTTATTAAATAATTACTTATTTAATATTATTTATTAATTATTTAATATTAAATAATTAATTATTTTATATTGCAATGTGCAATGCGTTGTTGCTTATGTGCAAAGACTTTTGCTTTGACGATCTGTTCGCACAAGTATATCCACACATAGGCATATCCCCACACATGTATGTCTATTAGTTGGTGTAAAACTAATGTACTTGCACATTCTATTATAAGGTTGTAACTTGTATATAAATACCTAGCCACCTTCTTCTCCTTGGTCACCATTGTCCCCATCAGTCCATTAGCTATGAAAATTTTTGACAGATTTTTGTTCTTTGCACAAATCTCCTTTTCTCTCATTTGTGTGTTCACATTGCCCCGAAATCATCACTAGAAAAAGATTTCATTTATCCATCATGAAATGGATCAACTTGAGCACCACTTGCAAATGTTTGTCATCTCTAGCCTCATTAGATCCAGATGACTTTAACAGTCTTCTACACTAACTAGATCTCCTTGTTTTCCAAGGTTCTTGTTCATTATATATTAACGATTTTAAATCACTAAGATTTGAAACATTAAAAAAATATATTAACTTTATGGATATGGTCTTTATTCCACTAAACTCCCTTGCATGACTGGTTTCTCCTGCCTAGCTAGGGTTCCCTGTCAAACTAGGGGTCTCTGACAACATAAGGATCCCTATCCAGCCATGGGTGCATGTCAAACTAGGAGTTCCTCTATTTCTTTCATTCGACAGAGTGAAGCATTTGAGACACATAATTGGACACTCACGTTGCATGA
This sequence comes from Picea engelmannii, assembly GCA_009831015.1. NCBI lineage: Eukaryota > Viridiplantae > Streptophyta > Pinopsida > Pinales > Pinaceae > Picea > Picea engelmannii. The sequence goes on along the minus strand of ML813562.1, from coordinate 83,121 downwards.
ATCCTCTCGATCCATATATATTTTATATGTAGCAAGTTGCAAATCCATGACAAGAAACAATTGTTTGTGTGACAAGAAAATCATGTTAATCAATTGACAATATTTTAATTTACATAATGAAAAAAACTGTATTTCTTCTGGATAGATATAGTTTCCACACCTTCTCACAGGTATATCCCCACACAATGAACACCTAGTAAATAAAATACATCTTCAACACATACATATAGTCCGTACACATATGGCTTCCACACCTACGCACATGTGTATCCCCACACAATGAACACTTAGTAAATAAAATACATAAAAAATGATGTAGTTGCTTTTTTAAGTGATTGAAATGGACTTATTTACTAATGCAAAATGCGTAGATATGATCATAACAAAATTCTTTGCAAAATTGATGGAGTCCTAGAAAAATAAACTTGCAAAAATTCATCCACTTATCATGCCAATTACATTGTTGGACAATATCCATGATATCAAACTATTGGAAGTGCAGAGTTGCAAAGTGCAACAATGCAACATGTTTTGTAATATGAATTATCTGGACAAGGGTTCAAATTAGACCAAGTGTTTACTCTCCCAGAGATGTGCCTGTGCAAACATGCAGAAGATATATCTTTACTGAAGATATATCTGGGTGGAAGATATATATGTTTAACAATATTTTTTAAGTTAAGCAAATGCATAACAGTGTTTTGTTCACTTTATGTACTTATTTTTTAGTATATGTATATACCTAAATGCATTTACATATCTAAAATGTTAAAACATTGGCCTTGATGCTTGTTGATTATCTAGAGTTGTATAAAATTCTTTTGTCAATACACTATAGTTCCAAGATTTCTTGGTCAAAATCCTTTTTACTTATTCACTTTTCACATTACGTGGAGTATTCACATGTATATCTATCGTGCAACTAGTACCTTACTACTATTACTTTCAACTGTTGTGCCAACAATCCATAGCTAATGCTCGTGCACTTGCTACTTTTTAAATTTGGCATTTCCAATGGTTCTGCACCAACAATTATAACAACACAGGTAATTCGCACGATAACCAAGTTATTTATGGCACCTTGATTTTGTAACATCCCACTCTTGCGCGCATTGAGAGAACTTATTCTTTGACGACACTTTCTTGCAAGTGATCCAGATTATTATATTATTGGCTGTGTGATTATGATTATAAGGCATTATGGATATGATGATATGTTATTTTGTGTATTTACATAGATAGGTGCTATTGACTGGGTTCTCCTGAGTGTGTAGGACTTTGGACCTCGAGGATGCAGAGGCATCGATGAAAACCGTTGGACTCCGGATTGAGTAAGGGAGTGGACTTTTGGGTTGATTATTGTTGATGTGACAAATGTACATATGATTATATGTTATGATGATTGATCATTTTGCTGACATGATCCGTTGTTTATGCAGGCTGATGATAACTTGCTGAACATACTCACATGTGGAGTAGAGGGGTCATGCATGACAACCAACGACCTTGAGGGATATGTGTTGACAACAACCCTGCCACAACCTACCAGCACTTCCGCCATGGCTCAGACTGTAGGTTAACGATTACCTAGTTCAAGAAGACCCACGATGCCGTAAGGGAAGAATGCGACAACCACTCGCGATGATACTAAGGGGCGCACAATAAGGCAGGGGCCTTATTCCTTAGAGGCCCTTAGTCTCCCACAAGATCACCTAGCGGAATATTGACTCTAGGGGTTTATGATGCCTACCAAGTCAGTCAAGAGGCGAGTGACACCCTTGGAGCACGTAGTGCGTCCTAAAGGGCACGTCACGCAAGGAAAACATAAAGTGGCGAGTGGCACCCTTGGAGCACGTAGTGCATCCTGAAGGGCACATCGCGCAAGGAAAACAAAGAGAGGCGAGTGGTACCCTTGGAGCACCTAGTGCGTCCTGAAGGGCACGTCACGTTTTTAACTGGTAAGTGAGTAAACCTATACGACATTAGAACAAATGATGTGACAAGTAAGATTTAAAAATTTTCCCTAATAAAAATGTCGCCCATCCTAGTGAAATTAAAATCTAGGTCTAAGTGAAACTTGTGGTAAAAAATAATAAATCATAATTAAACATGTGACGAGAAGGGGGTAAGAAATTCAATTAATTTATTAAAATCAAATTGTTTTGGGGGATTAAATTTTTAAAAAGGAAATGATTTTTTTTTCTACATATCCTAATTAAATTTTATTAATTAAAAAAAAGGGGGTAAACGATGATTTTTCTACACTTGCTAATTTGAGTTTTAGTTAAAAAGGGGAAAGAGGGAAACTTAAAAAAAGAAGGAAACTAAGGGAAAAAGGGGAAACATAAAGAAAAAGGGAAACGTAAGGAAAAAATGTGAATGTCTGACATAGTATGGAATCTTGCCTTTAAAACCTTTCTAATTATGAACTCAACTAGGAATTTAGTAAAGATGTAAGTCATTTAAAATGTGTAAGGGAATATTGGGACACCAAGGAGCGCTTTTAGGAATGCTTTTTGGTGGGTGAGGGAAATAGGAATAGTTAAATAATTAATGAAATTAATTTCTGGTGCAACTAGGGGGGAATGGGTGACATGTGTACAGGGGAGGTTTTTTCTGATTAAATTAATGAAAAAGAAATTAAATGAGAATTTGGGAAAGAAATCACTTAAAAACTTTATAAAAAGGATGGAGGAGGAGGGGTATGGATCTCATCTTTTAAGCATAACGTTACACTGCTGAATTTTTTTCTTGACTGACTTATCTTGTGGGAGTTGGGATACCCAGTTCGGGTAAAGAGTGGTAGCTCGACCTTGCAAGGTGAGTTGGGTGCTAGTTGTTCTTTGGTATAGTGTGCGTGGCCCCTTTGCAGCTCGTGGGGCTCAGGGGGAAGAAGAGTACCCCTAGCGTTGGCTGGGAGGTACCGATGAGGTCTCATCAGTCGACAAGTAGAAGCTGGATGAAGCTCGCAGGACATAAACTACTGAGAAATCGCATTGGGCTAAGGTACGCCGGTTTAATTGTTACTTGCAATGAATTTAAATTTACTTATGTTATTTATCTGTGCTCATTTAAGATTTCATTTCCATGCATTGTCTTGCACCTCCCTTCCTTCGGTATTGTAATTCACTGGCTTGTTGTTTTATGATGGATTTCCTTTGGCGAACCCAACTTATGATTTCATTGGCTTATCTGTGTGGGTTTTAATTATTTTATGAAGAGTTTGTGCTTTATATTCCTCCCTTATCCCTAGGTCATCAGTCCATGCCTGAGCAGTCGACCAGGATCTGAATCGACGGTTGTCACTTCAGTGTTTAAAGACCTATAGATTATAATGCCTTGATTTTCTGTGCGTGGATGATGAGCGAAGGATAATTTTTTCCTAGCCATCTACATTACTTCTCTCTGCATTGATTGATTCATGGATGAATGATTGGTCTTGCGCTTTCTTGTGATTGATTTCTTCTGCGTTTTGTATTGTAAAACTCTACGTTTGATTGATGAATCCCAGTGCCTTGATCGTTAAATATCAACGTTTTAATATGTTAATGTCTGCGCTTATTTATGTTGTGTCTACGAATTTACTGTGTCTGTGATTGAATACTTTTTGACAACGAACTGAAATTTTATTGAGGACTGCGTTTTAACCTTGTCGAATGAATCAAATACATATTAAGGACTGTGATTTATAGGGAATGTGTGTCTGCGTTGTTTTTTTACCATTCATTGACTATGAGCATTACCAATATTAGACTGCGGATTACCTATCTATTGGATGAGAATTGAGTCTTTAATTGCCTGTGATTTTACCCTTTTATTGACCACGATTTTTGTGTTAATCCCAACGTTTTTAATGTCTGAGCGTTCTCAATGATAAAATACAATGAATCCATGCCTGGGCATTTTGTTTTTAATGTCTGGGCATTCTCAATGATAAAACAAAGATAATCCATGCCTGGGTGTTTCATTTTTAATGTATGGATGTTCTCAATGTTAAAACATAGTGAATCCATGCCTGGGTGTTTCATTTTCAATGTCTGGGCATTTTTTTTTATGTCTGGGCATTTTTGTATTGATATATCACAATGGTTTTATATTCCTTATGACAACAACTTTACCCTTGTTGATTGCATTTAATTTCGTCTTACTGGACAACGACTTCACAATCAACGTTCCCTTTTTCAAATGGACAACGATTTTGTTTATAACGATTGGTTGATTGTTAGTCATAGTTTCAATTGTATATATACAGAGTAATTCTTATAGTCAACGATATAGTGTTAGATAGATTTTCATTCAACCGAAAACAAATTTGTTGATAGCTATTTATTAATTGATAGTCATAGTTTAATTACACATTTACACATAAATTTATAGTCAACAATAATAAATTTTATATTTTCCTTACCCATCTATGCCATACCTTTTTAGACTGCAATGGATGTTTGATGGCAGTTTTATATAGATATAGTGACATGAGTTAATATCGCCCACGCTAATACTAAACCGACAAGGATCTTCTTTTATAGACAACCCTTTTTGACAACAACCTTATAATATGTATGACAACAAATTTTTAATAGGTATGACAGAGTGTATGATTGTGTAGCGATTTCCCATAAATTGGTGGGACAACAATTACTGCGTTGTAGTGGTTGTTGTAAATAGATGTTGACAGAGAGTTTAATGATAACTGTGTGTGTAATTGCTGCATGTAGGTGGTCGGGCGTGATTGCAAATTCAATATATTGTTGATAACATCTAGATATTGTTGATAACGTGTTAAATATTGTTGACATCTTAAATATTGTGGATAGTGTTTTAAATAGCATAGCATTTTAGATATTGTTGATATCATTTCAATTATTATTGATAACATTTTGAATATTGTTGATAGAGTTTTAAATAGAATTTTAATTATTGTTAATAGCATCATCATGATAGTGTGAAGGAAAAATGTTATTACACAACGATATTATTTATCAAATCATTGTGGTTATTGATCCAGCGATATCATTTTAATTGCTAATAATTTATCAATTGAATTATCCAAAGACCGCAATATATTGGAAAACGTAGTTCACTTTTGTTAAGTCGTTCACTTATACTAACAAACAATGTTTAATTGTTGACAACGTTTATTGATTATGTTATGTACATATAGTAGTTCACTTTTAATGCAAAAAAACACAAGTAGTTAATCCATAAATGGTAAGGAAGGATTAGTTTAAGGATCGTATGATGCATGTGGAGTCGAGAGTTAATGTGAGGTATTAGGTTAAGGATTATATCCCTAGGCACCTTTAACCATGTTGAGGTAGGATTTCTTGGGATTTAATGTGTTGTATATTTGTTATATTCATTAGTTTCCCTTGCATCTTGTTAACTTGTCATTTGGGTGATTGGGTGTTCATCTTGTGGTTGAAATTTAAATTCAGTCTCCTAGCGTGTTGATTTTTCTTGGGTATTGGTCTAGATGGGGTATGTTGTGCCCGGATTACCGTCACACCTAATGTCTTGTGACAGCATGATTCCTGATGAGGGGATCATTGCGCACCCTGAGGGATAGAGGCGAATGATAACATGGACGGAGTTTGTGCTTCCTGATGTGGGCGTTGTTCATTGTAATGGTCGTTGAGACTTGGGTTGTAACACCTTCATGCGTTTGGTTTTGAGCGCCATAGAGGTTCTAGTTACTGGTCATTGAGGCCATTGTTTTGGGATTGTGGATGTTGTCCTTATCTTGTAGGCATTGTCATGTTTGTGTCGGGCGAGTAGTTGTTTCTTTCTTTTGATTTACTCATGTTTCGCCCAGTTTCTCGATGTGCTAATGTGTAGAGTCGTTGTTGTCTATTGCATGATAGACATGTGTGGTGTTCATCATCAGGTGGTGTTTTTTAATTGTTGTCATCGTTTCCTTCCCGCCCCCTCGCAAAAAAAAAAAAATTCACTTTTCGCTTCACTTGGAGTCGTAACGATTGGGGTCGTTACATATGGTATCAGAGAGGGTTTCAACCCATGACTTGGGATCACTACAGATTTCGTTGATTTGATTTATGATTACAAGGTTTCTAATTAATTTTATTTGTAGTCATGCAGGTAATCATGGTTAGAGGATGCCACAGAGGTAGATGACGGGGTTCTAGGGGAGGAGGCACGATGCCCCTAGTAGCATCCATGCCTGAGGGGTCTAACCCCTAGGGAGACAAATAAGTTGTCGGGCAAGAGCAGATAACAGTGGGTGATGTGGTTGGGCTAATGAAGTCCTTTCAAAATATGTCTGAGGCACTGATCAACCATTTGGACAGAGATGAGGCCAGGGCATCGGCACCCCCTGAGGGTCCACCGCGCACTCTAGTCGGTACTTGTAGCATTCACCGCGAACTCGAGCAAGTCAAATTTCCCTATTTCTTTGGTGCCTCAAACGTCATGGCTGCCAAGGCATGGTTGGAGAATATGGCGATGTGATTTTCTCTTCTTTGGTGGAAGACGCTCGTGCCACAATTGAACATGGCCATCGAGGACGTGTCATGGGAACTGTTCGAGGAATGGTTCCGAGAGAGGTACTTATCAGAGGAATTCATTGAGCACTAGCTTAATAAGTTCAATGCCTTGCGACAGGGCGGTCGTAAGGTGCCCGAGTATGAGGTCCGTTTTATGGAGTTGCTTCGGTATGATCTACACCTTAATACCGAGAAACTTAAGGTCAACATGTTTTTGTTTGGCCTTAATTTTAGCATTCATGCAAAGGTTAGGATTTTGATGCCACGAACCTTGCATGATGTCATTCAGAAGGCCCTCATAGTGGAGGAGGAGCTTATCAATGGGGGTTAGAGTAGGATTCCAGTGAGACTAGCAGGGCAGGTTTCATCTGGTGCACAACAACATCAGACACAGCTAGACAGATGACATGATATCGTGGCTTCTAGAGAGGATCCACTTTCATTGTACCTCGATGACCAACGCCTCGACAACTGACTCCTTACCGAGGACCACAACATTAGCAGCAACACTGACCGCAACAACAACACTTTAGTCCTGTTCAGTAGAACAGACCAGGATTCCAGGCCCGTGGGCTGTCACCTTGTACTTTAGGTACCAGGAGTACTAGACCGAAGAAGGGGTGTTAGACTTGTGGGGAGCCACACTACCAACGCGACTACCCAGTGGAGAGGACTAGAGCATCTGGATTATCCGGATCCACTACTGTGGGAGATTTGGGTAAGGCCCATCGGATTCATGCAATGGTGAATAACCTCTATACAGAGCACCAGTCGACTGTGCTCGAGACGTCAGGTACTTTCGCTAACCAGACCCTTAGTATTTTGATAGATCCCGGTGCTACCGAGAGTTTCATTTTAGGTGTAGTGCTAAAAAGAATTAAGGTAAAGGCAATCAAACATGATGAGTTTATATTTGTAGAGATGGCTTCAGGAGCCAAAAAAAAGGTTGGAGGGAAGGTTACAGGATGTACCCTTAACCTGGGAGAGTTTTTCACCAGGGCCAACATGTACGTCACGATCTTTGGATCTTATGATGTCGTGATCGGTATGGATTGGTTGGAATCGCATGAGGCGATACTCAACTATAAGATGAAACTATTGAGCTTGGTCGATGATGAGGGACAAATACGCATGATTGTAGGTCGGAACCAGGGATTTTCCCTGAGGTTCATCTCTTCCTTGCAGCTACAGAAGAGCATGCGCAAGGTATGTAAGATTTATGTGATCCTTGTGTTAAACGAGAAGGGAGTAGCAGAAGGTCTAGAACACCTTCCTGTGGTGAGAGAATTTGTGGATGTCTTGCCAGAGGAGTTACTTAGGATGCCACCGGAGAGGGAATTGGACTTTACCATAGACCTAAAACTAGTGACTGAACCAATAGCGAGAATTCCTTATCGTATGTCAACACCAAAGTTATAGGAGTTGAGAATGCAACTGAAGGAGTTGCTGGACTTGGGACTTATATGTCCAAGTGTGTCACCATGGGGTGCGCCTATTATTTTCATACGAAAGAAGGATGGGTTGTGAAGACTCTGCATTGACTACCGTCAATTGAACAAGGAAACTATCAAGAATCAATATCCGTTGCCAAGGATTGATGATCTGTTTAATCAGATGAAGGGTGCGATAGTGTTTTCAAAGATTGATTTGAGATCAGGGTATCACCAGTTACTGATCAAGGAGGATGACTTCCCTAATACCGACTTTAAGATGAGGTTTTGACATTACAAGTTTACTGTTTTACCGTTTGGACTAACGAACACCCCAGGGGTATTTATGAGTTTGATGAACGAGGTGTTCCACGAGTACTTGGACAAGTTCATCTAAGTATTCATTGATGATATTTTGATTTACTCTCGGATGATGGAGGAGCATGATGAGCACTTGCGCTTGGTACTACAGTGTCTACGAGAGAACAAATTGTATGTGAAATTGTCTAAATGCTCATTTTATCAATAGAAGATTCACTACTTAGGGCATGTCATCTTCGACAAAGGTATCACTGTGAATCCAAAAAAGGTCGAGGATATTATGGAATGGCCTGCGCCGACAAATGTCCTGGAAGTGAGTAGCTTCATGGGTTTAGCATGATACTATCGATGGTTCGTCGAGGGATTTTAAAAGATAGCGAATCTGATCACGGAATTGCAGAAGAAGAACAAGAAGTTTGTTTGGATCGAGAAATGCACGAAAACATTTCAGAGGCTCAAGGAGTTGTTGAAAACATCACCGATACTAAAGGTCCCTGACATGGATGCGGACTTCTTGGTATGCACTGACGCATCCAAGGAAGGCTTAGGCAGAGTCTTGATGGAAGATAGTCGAGTGATCGCTTACATCTCGAGGAAATTGAGAAGGCACGAGGAAAACTATGCGACACACAATTTGGAGTTGTTATCCATTGTTTATGGCTTGAGAGTTTGGAGACACTACCTTATTGGACAAAAAATTGAACTAAAAGCGAACCACTGTGGACTACATCACATCTTGACGCAAAGCGACCTGAACACGCGACAACAACGCTGGTCAAAATTTCTCAGCGAGTATGATTTCGAGATTACTTACATAAAGGAACAATGAATAGAGTGGATGATGCATTGAGTCAGAGACTGTGCATATTTTCAGTGATGTCTCTTCAGACAAATCTATGTGAAAATATTCTAACTTTACAGTGCAACGATGATTGGTACAAGGAGGTCAATTATTTTATCGGACATAACACCATGATGGTACCAAGATTTGAAGGATTTACGCTAGACGATGATGGATTATTGATATTTAACAATCAAATTTATGTACCACTGAATGACGAGTTGAGGAGTTTGATCGTAAACGAGGCTCACAGAGTAGTGTACATGGCTCACCCGGTAGTCACGAAGATGAGGGAAGACCTTAAACCCTTATTCTTATGGGAAGGAATGAAGGAAAACATATTCAAATACATGGCCACATGTCTAGAATGTCAACAGGTGAAGGCTAAACATAGACATCCAATAGGATTACTGCAGCCACATGCTATTCCAGAATCAAAATGGGATGTCATTTCGATGGATTTCATTGTTGGTTTCCCCTGACGGTAAGGAGACACAACTCTATTTTTGTGGTAGTCGACACTCTAACTAAGAGTGCTCATTTTATTCCAGTATGTAAGATGTATCAAGCTCCTAACATAGCTATATTTTTCATCAGTGAGATTGTGAGGCTACATGGCGTGCCTAAGAGGATTATATCCGATCGAGGATCGATGTTTACTAGATGATTTTGGACTAGTTTCCAAGAGGCCTTGGGAACCCAACTTAACTTTAGTACTGTGTATCACCCGAAGATAGATGGGCAGACCGAATGAACAAACCAAATCTTGGAAGACATGTTGTGCATGTACGTGATGGAATAACAAAAGCATTGGGAATAATTCTTTCCACTGGTAGAATTTGCATATAACAACAGTTACCAAAGCACCATTAAGATGGTGCCTTTCAAGTTTCTTTATGGGTGACCATGTCAGATGCCTTCGAGTTGGGATCGAATTGAGGATGGGGTCTTGGTGGGACCAGAAGAGATCCAAGAAATGGAAGATCAAATGAAAACAATAAGACAAAGGATCAAAGAAGCACAGGATAGGCAAAAGAGTTATGCCGATGCACACTGTGTCGACTATAGTTACGAAGTTGGCGATCGAGTCTTCTTGCGGGTATAACCGCATAAGAGTTTGATAAAGTTGGGGAAATGGTGCTAAACTCTCTCCTAGGTTTGTGGGACCTTTCAATATTGTGGAAAGGAATGGGCCCGTGGCCTATCGACTAGCCTTGCATGATTCTTTGAGGTGTGTGCACGATGTTTTTCACGTATCTGTTTTGAGACATTATATTAGTGATCCTACACATGTTATTGACATGAGTTCCTTGCAGGTATCTGATGAGGGTGCACTCATGACTGAGCTGATCCACATCCTGGATCATCACATTTGACAACTACGGTGTCAAATGGTAGATTAGGTCAAGGTCCAGTGGGACAACTATAGTCCGCACTCTGTGACCTGGGAGGACGCATATGATATGCGCCAATAGTTTCCATTTTTGTTTGATAGATAGACTTATGATACTGTGATACACATTATTTCGACACTTATATACTGTGAAACTTTGAGACAAATTTTAGACTAAGAGGGGGTGTATGTAACGTCCCGCTCTTGTGTGCACTGAGAGAACTTATTCTTTGAGGAAACTTTCTTGCAAGTGATTCGGATTATTATACTATTGGCCATGTGATTATGATTATGAGGCATTATGGATATGATGATATGTTATTTTGTGTATTTACATAGACAGGTGCTATTGACTGGGTTCTCCTAAGTGTGCAGGACTTTGGACCTCGAGGATGAAGAGGCATCGATGAAAACCCTTGGACTCCGGATCGAGTCAGGGAGTGGAATTTTGGGTTGATTATTTTTTATGTGACATATGTACATATGATTAGATGTTATGATGATTGATCATTTTTCTGACATGATTTTTTGATGATGCAGGGTGACGATATCTTTCCGACTATACTCACATGTGGAGTAGAGGGGTCACGCACGACAACCAAAGACCTTGAGGGAGAGGTGTGGAAAACAACCCTGCCATAACCTACTAGCACTCCCGCCGTGGCTTTGTAGCTTAACAATTACCTAGTTCGAGAAGACCCACGATGTCGTGAGGGCAGACTACGACAGTCGCTCACGATGATTCTATGGGACGCACAATAAGGCAATGAACTTATTCCTTAGAGGCCCTTAGTCTCCCACAAGATCACTTGGAAGAGTATTGACTCCAGGGGTTTTTGATGTCTACCAAGTCAGTCAAGAGGTGAGTGGCACCCTTGGAGCACGTAGTGCGTCCTGAAGGGCACATCGCGCAAGGAAAACAGAAAGAGGCGAGTGGCACCCTTGGAGCACGTAGTGCATTCTGAAGGGCATGTCATGCAAGGAAAATGAAGAGAGGTTCATGGCACCCTTGGAGCACCTAGTGCGTCTTGAAGGGAACGTCGCGTTTTTAACTGGTAAGTGAATAAACCTAGACGACATTAGAACGAATGATGTGACAAGTAAGATTTAAAAATTTTCCCTAATAAAAATGTCGCCCAGCCTAGTGAAATTAAAATCTAGGTCTAAGTGAAACTTGTCGTCAAAAATAATAAATCATAATTAAACATGTGACGAGAAGGGGGTAAGAAATTCAATTAATTTATTAAAATCAAATTATTTTGGGGGATTAAATTTTTAAAAAGGAAATGATTGTTTTTCCTACATATGCTAATTAATTTTTATTAATTAAAAAGAAAAAGGGGTAAACGGTAACTTTTCTACACTTGCTAATTTGAGTTTTAGTTAAAAAGGGGAAAGTGGGAAACTTAAAAAAAAGTAGGAAACTAAGGGAAAAAGGGGAAACATAAAGAAAAAGGGAAATGTAAGGAAAAAAGGTGAATGTCTGACATAGTAAGGAATCTTGCCTTTAAGAACTTTCTAATTATGAACTCAACTAGGAATTTAGTAAAGGCATAAGTCATTTAAAATGTGTAAGGGAATATTGGGACACCAAGGAGCGCTTTTAGGAATGCTTTTTGGTGGGTAAGGGAAATAGGAATAATTAAATAATTAATGAAATTAATTTCTGGTGCAACTAGGGGGATGGGTGACATGTGTACGGGGGAGTTTTTTTTTTGATTAAATTAATGAAAAAGAAATTAAATGAGAATTTGGGAAATAAATCACTTAAAAGCTCTATAAAAAGGATGGAGGAGGAGGGGTATGGATCTCATCTTTTAAGCGTAACGTTACACAGCTGAATTTTTGTCTTGACTGACCTATCTTGTGGGAGTTGGGATACCCAGCTCGGGTAATGAGTGGTAGCTTGACATTGCAAGGTGAGCTAGGTGTTAGCTATTCTCTGGTATAGTGTGTGTGGCCCCTTTGTAGCTCGGGGGGTTCAGGGGGAAGAAGAGTACTCCTAGCGTTGTCTAGGAGGTACCAGTGAGGTCTCATCGGTCGGCAAGCGGAAGTTGGATGGAGCGTGCAGGATAGAAACTACTAAGAAATCACGCTGGGCTAAGGTATGCTGGTTTAATTGTTACTTGCAATGAATTTAAATTTACTCATGTTATTTATCTATGCTCATTTAAGATTTAATTTCCATGTGTTGTCTTGCACCTGCCTTCCTTCAGTATTGCAATTCCCTGGCTTGTTGTTTTCTGATGGATTTCCTTTGGTGAACCCAACTTCTGATCTCATTGGCTTATCTGTGTGGGTTTTAATGATTTTATGAAGAGTTTGTGCTTTATCTTCTTCCCTTATCCCTAGGTCTTCAGTCCATGCTTGAGCAGTCAGCTAGGAGCCAAATCGACGATCGCCACTTCGGTGTTTAAAGACCTATAGATTCTAGTGCCCTTCTTTTCTGTGCGTGGATGATGAGTGAAGGATAATTTTTTCCCAACCATCTACCTTACTTCTCTATGCGTTGATTGATTCATGGATGAATGATTGGTCTTGCGCTTTCTTGTGATTGATTTCTTCTACGTTTTGGATGGTAAAACTCTGCGTTTGATTGCTGAATCCCAACGCCTTGATCGATAAATCTTAGAATTTTAATATATTAATGTTTGTGCTTATTTGTGTTGTGTTTGTGAATTTTATGTGTCTATGATTGAATATTTTTTGATAGCGAATTGAATGTTTATCGAGGACTGCATTTTAACCTTGTCGAATGCAAATCGAATATATATTAAGGATTGTGCTTTGTAGGGAATGTATGTCTGCATTTTTTTTACCATTCATTGACTATGAGTATTACCGGTATTAGACTGCGTATTATCTATCTATTGGCTGAGAATTGAGTCTTTAATTACCTGTGATTTTACCCTTTTATTGACCATTATTTTTGTGTTAATCCCAACATTTTTAATGTTTGGGCATTCTCAATGATAAAACACAGTGAATCCATGCCTTGGCATTTCGTTTTTAATGTCTAGGCATTCTCAATGATAAAACATAGTGAGTCCATGCCTGTGTGTTTCATTTTTAATGTCTGGGCATTCTCAATGTTAAAACACAGCGAATCCATGCCTGGGCATTTCGTTTTCAATGTCTGGGCATTTTTTTTTTATGTCTGGGTGTTTTTGTATTGATATATCACAATGGTTTTATATTCCTTATGAGAAAAACCTTACCCTTGTTGACTACATTTAATTCTGTCTTACTGGACAATGACTTCACAGTCATCATTCCCTTTTTCAAGCGGACAATTATTTTTTTTATAACAATTGGTTGATTGTTAGTCATAATTTCAATTGTATATCTACACAGTAATTCTTATAGTCAGAAATACGGTGTTAGATAGCTTTTAATTCAACTGACAACAAATTTGTTGATAGCTATTTATTGATTGATAGTCATAGTTTAATTGCACATTTACACATAAATTTATAGTCAGCAATAATAAATTTTATATTTTCCTTACCCAGCTATGCCATACCTTTTTAGACCGCAAGGGATGTTTGATGGAAGTTTTGTATAGATACAATGACATGAGTTAATAACCCCCATGTGAATACTAAATAGAAAACGATCTTGTTTTATAGACAACCCTTTTTGACATCAACCTTATAATATGTATGACAACAAATTTTTAATAGGTATGGCGGAGTGTATGATTGTGTAGCGATTTCCCATAAATTGGCGGGACAACAGTTACTACGTTGTAGTGGTTGCTGTAAATAGATGTTGACAGATGTTTAATGATAATTGTGTGTGTAATTGTTGCATGTAGGTGGTCGGGTGTCACTATGAATTCAATATATTGTTGATAGCATCTAGATATTGTTGATAGCATGTTAAATATTGTTGATGACATATTAAATACTATGGATAGATTTTTGAATAGCATAGCATTTTAGATATTGTTGATATCATTTCAATTATTGTTGATAGCATTTTGAATATTGTTGATAGCTTTTTAAATAACATTTTAATTATTGTTAATAGCATCATCATGGATAGCGTTTTAAATATTGTTGAAGGAAAAATGTTATTACGCAGTGATATTATTTATCAAATCATTGTGGTTATTGATCCAACGATATCATTTTAATTGCTAATAGTTTTCAATTGAATTATCTAGAGACCGCAATATATTGTATAGTGTAGTTCACTTTTGTTAAATCGTTCACTTATACTAACAGAGAATGTTTAATTGTTGACAACATTTATTGATTATGTTATGTACTTATAGTAGTTCACTTTTAATTCAAAAATAAAACAAGTAGTTAATCCATAAATGGTAAGGAAGGATCAGTTTAAGGATCGTATGACGCATGTGGAGTCAGGAGTTAATGTAAGGTATTAGGTTAAGGATTATATCCATAGGTGCCTTTAACCATGTTGAGGTAGGATTTCTTGGGATTTAATGTGTTGTATATTTTTTATAGTCGTCCGTTTCCCTTGCGTCTTGTTAACTTGTCATTTGGGTGATTGGGTTTTCATCTTGTGGTTGACATTTAAATTCGGTCTCCTAGTGCGTCAAATTTTCTTGGGTATTGTTCTAGATGGGGTATGTTGTGCTAGGATTACCATCACGCCTATCATCTTGTGACGACATGATTCCTGATGAGGGGATCATTGCGCGCCCTGAGGGATAGAGGTGAATGATAACCTAGCCGGAGTCTGTGCTTCCTGATGTGGGCGTTGTTCGTTGTAACAGTCGTTGGGACTTGGTTTGTAACACCTTCATGTGTTTGGTTTTGTGCACCATATAGGTTCTAGTTACTGGTCTTCAAGGCCATTGTGTCAGTATTGTGGATGTTGTCCTTATCTTGTAGGCATTTTCATTTTTGTGTCGGGAAGATAGTCATTTCTTTCTTTTGATTTATGCATGCCCAGTTGCTCGATGTGCAAGCGTGTAGAGTCATTGTTGTCT
>ML813562.1:35070-58314 GCA_009831015.1 Picea engelmannii | reverse complement strand
CACTGGTGTACTGTGTATGTGTGTGATTGTTTATTTATTACTGCTCATTATTGGATAATAATTCTACATTGATATAACATTTGAAGAAAATGATTATAATTACGTTATTACTAATTCACCCCCCCCTCTCAGTAATCCAACATATTTCTTATTGCTCATTATTGGATAATGATTCTACATTGATATAACATTTGAATAAAAATGATTATAATTACGCTATTACTGATTCACCCCCCCTCTCAGTAATCCAACACCTATATCTTCCGCATGTTCTCACTCAGCACATATATATCGCCTGCACAATTAGGACTTCATTAGTTTTATTTTCAACCCTTATTTTTACAAAGTTATATGATAAGTGTTCTTAGTTGTTTTTTACTTTATTCTTATCATTGTCTTCTTTGAATAGATAATAATGCTATTCTACTTTATTATATGACTTATGTTTTTTCAAACACTATTCATTGGCTATGCATCATGTCGAAGATTCTATCTAACATTTGCAAAGCTCTTGTGATTAGAAGAAGAAACCATTTGTGCTAGTGGGACATTGACTGGCTCTTGTGATGCAAGATCCCTAATGCATTTCTTGTATAATTTTCTTTTGTCGATGCACTATTCTTCAAAAATTTCTTGGTGAAAATCCTTTTTACTTAACTACTTTTCACATTGCAAGAATTATTTTTCCATTGTGATATCCACAGATACCTTGCACCTGTATCTTCCACATCTTCGCTCTATGCATCTATATATTACCCAAACAATCATGACTTTATTAGTTTTATTTTCAACCCTTGTGGCCACAATTCATGGTTGATCCAAGTGTAGATGCCACTTCTGCAATTTTGAATTTCCAATAGTTATGCATCGACATTGTAGAAAGCTATGAAGTTTGCACACTAATTGAGTCATTTATGACACCTTTACTTGCCACCATTTGCATAAATAAATAAATTATTCACCACTTGTGTGAAGTAAATGTCGCACTTTTCTATGAGTTGTTTAGTGGTCTCTATTTATGGTCACCCGTATTTTGTAACTAACTTATGTGTGGAAAGGGATTTTTAGTAAAAGTGACACAACCATACCCATCACAATTCCCGCCATGTGTAAACGTAGTAGTTTCACAACACATATTCTAACAAACCAGGTAATTTGCACTATAACTGAGGCATTTATGACAACACGATTGTCTCCAATTTACCAAGAAAGAACAACAAGTAGGTAATAGATCTCATGCAAAGCAAATGTCTCTCTTTTCCGTGACCTAGATAATGGTTCATATTAATGATTACCCTTGTTTCAAACATAGTTCATATGTGTGGAAATTCGTTTTTGGTGAACACGCACCATGCAGTCTGCTTTAAAGCAATTGGAACTCAATAATATATTATTCACAAGGTTCACCTATACCAAGCTTGATTAAAAAAGTAGGACTATGGCAAATAGAGGAAATAAAGAGCCCTTTTGCGGTGATACTATCAATTCACTAGCCAAGGAAGACAAGAATTTCCACTGGTCTACCTCGTACCACTTGTTATTGAACAAGTCACTAGAAGAAAAGCAGAACAATAGCCTTTGGACCACAGGTATGGTCAATGTTGGTTGTGTTCCTAAAGTCTTCGACTTCAAAGAACTTGTAACCTGGTGTTCTCGAAGGTTTGACTCAAGGAAAATGATGATTAAAGTAACAATGAAAACAAAGAATCCAATGTTTCTTCCTTCGAAAATGTTCAATAAAATGCTCCATCTTCCATCTACAAATAAAACTCTTCAGCTTGTGGATGCATATGCCTTCTTGGCTTCTCAGGAAGGTGACTCCAATGTGTTGTGAGACTTTATGCTACCTTCTACAAATATGTCAACCAACCTTTCAACAATCGATATAACCTTGCTACAAGAACCATACCAGGACTTTTCATCATTGTTTGCTCATGTCACTAGCTAGGAGTTGACTTCACACATACCTAGGTTAGCTCTATATGCACTGTACTTTTTGTTTCACAAGGATGCTATGTTTTATTGGGAAAAATTAATATCAAACGAACTTTGTCTTCATTTAAGTAACTACTTTCGCACTCAAATATTTTTCATGGCCATATATTTGGTATTTGCAATTGTCTTTTGTAATTTCTTTGAGAGTCTCCCTATTAAGGAGATTGTTAATATACACAATGGACCTATTCAGTTCTAGCACCTGGTACTATGCAAACATAAAGCACCATTCAATTTTTGCATTATTTATGATAAGTTTGTTAGATATTTCAAAAACATCTTGGTTGGGGCAAAGTTTAACGTCCCCCATCCCGTCCAAGAAACACTATTTGCAGAATAACACATAAAAACAAAATTTCCTCTTGCTGATTTATTTACTGTAGCTTACCAACTATGTTTTATACACATTTAAAACCATATTTTCATACCCATAATTATATGCAACTACAACCTTCTAAACAAGCATGAATGCAACTAATAAAACATTCATAACACCATATAAAACCATTCAAATACACAAATTAAGAAACAACAATTAAACTCAGTAAATGACACATAAAATAGGTAAACACTTATCTTTATAAATTGTTTATGCAAGCAACTTCTTGGAAAGGATGTTCCACCCAACCATAAACCTACTATTCTAATTCTCAACAACAAGTCACCCTGAGATGGGGCTAGGAATCCAAAAAAGAATTTTGCTTCTCATAGTCCTCTCACAATTCAGTATCACACAACCCATTGGTTCTCTCCTATAGCTATCCAAAATTCCCTCAAGCTCTCTTCCTCTTGACCTGCCCAACCCAAGTAATGTACCCCTTCATTTCTCTCATTCCATCAGTCGTCCCATTTTTTTATCGGTGTCTCTCTATAACATAGGTAGATAGGAATCTCTCAGCTAGGAACTCAAGGGATCTGATTACTAGGAAAAACCTCCAGCAAAACCAACAACAAACACTTGCTGATATAGTGAAACTCACCCAGGAGTTCACTCTTCAAGCCTGATAGCCTGGCTCTTCAATTTCTAGCTCCAAAACACTCCAAAAATGCTCCATCCTTCTCCTAAATTCACCCAACCTTCTTGTTCCATCTCCCAAGATATTCTCCCATGTTTTCTCTTGTTGTTCATGTAAAAACTGAGTGTCTAAAAATGCGTGTTACTACCCATACACATTTCCTTTATTTCCCCAAGATAGTTGATGGCTCACTTTTCCCAATGTTGATTGCTTCACCTCCATGCTTTCCAATAACTATGGGATGCGAATCTCACACCCACCCTATGACATATATTCTATGATTAGGCTCTCATACACTCAACTAGAAATTATAATTTTTCCCCAAATGATAATAAAATTCAGAAATGTGGGTTTGAATTAATACCCATAAATTATTTCCCCTTTGGATCCTCTTAGACTCTCTGTAGGCATTCCCCCTCTCTTGTGGATTAGTTAGCTCCCATATATCTCCATATCCCCAAAAATGACATTACATTATACTCATTTACAATTCATAAATACATTTCGCATTTACATTACTTGGCCATAGCCACATTTATATCTATGCATTAATTAAACTAGGGATTATGGTGGGGATGTTACATAGAGCCCAAGAAAATAACCCTAGAAGATGAAGATTTTATTAAGGGAAAGATAATTTGCATTCAAGAGAAAAGCCATACTTGCATTCATTTATATGGTTTTCAAGAAAATATGCTTCTACCCCCTATATTTGTCTACAATAGATATTTTGTTATGGAAGTTTGCTACGAGTATAAAGCCTGGTATATTCTGTTTGACAGAAAGAGGAAAAATCATTTCATTACATTGCCTCTTTGAGTTAGTGACACAATGGTTAGGAATCTAACGCATTTGAAACAAGTCTCAGAGACACTTAGTCTATTTAATCTAAAAGAAGTAGTTCCACCAGGGGGTTTTGATCCCATGGGTTTTTTCTCATGACATTTAGCATCGATAAGGTACAACAACCGTTTTACAATATTTGATTAAGAAAACACTCAAAATATGTCAAAGAAGAACAAGAATGCATGCATCGATGGGTTGTTGATAGAAATATGTTCAAATACCAAACGTCAAGGTAAACCAAGGAAAAGGGGGAAAACCAATACTAATGTCCAACCTTCCTCCAATCACCAGCCACGTAAGAGCTCCTCACCTCAACAAAGAACAAAACAACACAAGGAAAATGGAGAAGAAAATAATTATGGGTTTGTTGGAGATGATGGTGGTGAGAAACCACCTCATGGAAACATTGAACAAGCACATATAGTGTCGCATCAAAAAAGGAAACGAATACGAAATAGAGACAATTTGTAAGATATAAAAATTCCAACAAAAATTGAAGATACAAAAATCGAGAGCACAAAGCTACCCGACTGGGTCGCCCGTAGAATTTTTGAAAGCCAATAAATTACACATGACCTTGCAACGGAGGAACCCATGTTATTTGGAAACCAATTCTTAACATTGCACAATACTCAATACAAGAGGCATGAAAAGAAGCTGCAAATAGAGAGGATCAATGTCAAACACAAAAAGGTGGTTCAGAAATTAAGGTCAATGGTCGATGTATCAGGAGTTGCACCACCTAAACTCATGCAACTACATCAATCAACATGGTATGCTCTTTCAGATTCAATTTCAAAACAAGAGGTTCAAACCATTAAATTGAAGAAACGAATAAATGAACTTAGGAGGCACTTAGTCCCATACCACTGTTTGAACAACCACTAGCCATACTTTCAGCAGAACAGACTCCTCCAAGTACCCCAACAATATCAAGGTCAATCATGAAGGCCCTACAATTATTGAATGGAGTTAGTATCTATGTTGTTAATAACATTAATATAAGACTCTATATATTCAAACATGCATGGGAAGTCAACACTAGTCTATGTGATCTTTCACAAAGGACTTTAAGTTTTACTGGAGATTTTCAAAGAGACTTGCAACATGATGAAGTGTACTGCAAAAATGAGTTAAACACTTTTGTTGCATGGGTGACTAGTATCAATGACCATCAAAGAAATCAGTAAGGACTTCCCAATAGAATTTGAATAAGGAAAATAAAGGCAAGTTGGGAACGATGAATAAAAATGTTGCAAGATGAAATTGATTGTTGCAAAAAAATTGATGAAAGAAGAGGCAATGCTATTTTAAAAGCATTTAACGTCGTTAAAGAAATGCAGGGTCCACAAATTTTTAGAAATTCAATGATGATCACTAAAGAGGAGCTTAATAGTGACTTGGATGAAATGAAGACTTCATTAGCTAGTGGCTTCAACAACCTCATGGAATTTTCTGAAGAAGAACTAAAACATTGGCTTGTTACATTTGTCAATGACAATGAAGAGCACTTATCATCCATCGAACAACTGCAACTGGAACACAAAGAAATGGAGGACTAGATTTTCCGTGCTTCAAGTTAAGAAAGAAATCACAATCCCACCAATAACAAATGATATTTATAACTGGGTAAAAAACGCATTACAAAAGATTATTAACCTAGAATAGCTACCACATATAGTTTCTTCAACAAAATCCCAAGGAAAAAAATGTTATGAAAGTAGATACACAACAACAAAGGATAAACCAGACTAACATAATACTTGCTTCTTGGTAGGTAGTCTATTGTTTTCATATGCTACTGCTATCCTTTTCTTTTGTTGACTTGGTAATTGGCCACAATTCTTTGTTTTATGTCCTCTGCAGACTTAACACTACTTTCTAACTATCTTTCTCTCTTTCTTACAGGGCATTCTTCTATTTACTAGTCCACTAGAGCTCCAATCCTAATCCATTTGGACACATACATTTACTTTTTACAAACATTATTTAAAAGACAATTGTATATATTTTTGAACTCGTCGAAGAACTCTTTAGCATAGATTGCTAATGATTTTCTAGGCTTCGAGTTTAAAACTGAATTTTCAACTCTGCTTTTACTCTTTATGATTTTTCAATGAAACATCATGTTAAATTCTATGCATATGTGCTACTTTACCTGTATTCTGGGAAATTCTATTTTAACTTTTAGACATTTTTCACAAGCATTATGTAAAAGACAACTGTATATATTTTTTTGTGCTTTCCAAAGAAATGATTTTGCATATATGGGGATTGGTTTTCAAATCTTTGAGTTTTAAATTGAATAGTCGATTCTGTCTTCACCATGTATCATTTTTCAATGAAATATCATGTTGATTTCTCTACATATGTGGATATTTACTTTTATTCTACAAAATTCTATTTTGACCTGTATGCCATCATTTGTAAATTTCATAGCATATTGTGAACACTGAATAGAATACATCCTTGTCCTTTCTCATAGCTTGCCTTATTTTTAAATTTTTAGTTAAGAAACCAACTACACTGTCAAGTTTCGTTTCCATTGTCTATGGTGACAATTTATGCTACCCCATTTAAATCACATAAAATTGCAAAATCATCTTCCTTGATCCATTGAACATTGTCTACTGGACCAACACTTTCTTGCACAATGTTGTTTCTCATTTGTGTTATTTACAAAACCAACTTTCCTATTAAGCTAGAACATCGACAGTTCGTCTACTTTTGCATTGTATTTGATCCGTTCAGTTTTTTGTACAATGTCTTTTCTCGCCTTTGGTTGGAAAACCACTTTTCCTATTAAGATGAAAGTTTGAAAATATTGTTGCTTTTGGACTCTGTTTCATTTCTTTCGTCATATGCACATTGTCTTTTTTGAGCTTCAGAAAAAAAAAAAAATTATACCAATGACAATTTCTTGACGTGTTACTCACAAATTGAATGATCTGCACAAGCAACATGTATTGTAAAGGGAAGTTAATTGCATATTCTTTCCACATATACTAAGTTATGCATAGTTTTCATTGTCTCACGCACATACTGACTTCTGTGCACCTCACATTGCTTCTAGCACATCTTGGGCTCAATGCACTTTACATTGCCTCTCTGCATCTTCATCTCTGTTAAATCTCTTTACAAAGTTTTATGGTAGATGTTTTTACATAGTTATATGATAAATGCCATGTCTTGTGAGGACAACTACATGCATTTGCTTCTTGTGCACCCACACATTGTATCTTCCACACACTTTACATAACTTTGAGTGAATGCTAGTATTGACATAATTTACATTGTTTTCGACACATCATGGCCTCAACATACTGGTTTTTGCTAAGTTTCATGCTCCATGTTTTTTTTTACATAGTCCAATGCCAAATCTGATATTCTGTGTGGAGAAAACTGGATCCTTTTCTTCTCGCACATGCTACCCTCTGCACACTTTTCACTGAGTTTTATGTGTGAAACATCCACAATTTCATCAGTCTCTTTTATATTCACACACATTTATTTATGCACAATAGAAAGAGTCAACCCGAAGATTTGATTATGCTATTTTTTCCTTTTTATCCTCTTGTTCCCCTGAGACAACCATAGCATCTTGCAATAAAGGTGACATAATATTTATATTATTCTTCAAATGCATACTCAACAACTAAACTAGAAATCAATTGCAAATACAAAAGATCAAGTCAATTAACTATTTCCTAGATTAAACTCGAGAACCTATATTTCAGAATTGTTCCAACTTTTGTAATTGCCACTCCTTATCCTAACTTCCAAACACTTTACATTGGTTCTCACATATGCTAACGTTGCCACCGAACACTTCACTTACTTATATTTCTTCTTGCATATGCTAACCCCCCATTCAACCCTTCACTTACTTAGTTACTAAGGTTTGATCCACATTGAACATTTACTATTTGATTACTAAGTTTTACTTGACATTAAACATTTAGTAAGCTTTACTTTACATTCAACAATTTTCCATCTTGCATATTTCTACAAATTTTTATCCTAATTGTTTTTATTCTAAACACTTTACACTGCTTTCCGCATATGTTAATCTTCCTGTTGAACATTACACTTTTCACTAACTTTTATGTCCAAATATCCAACAATTTTGTTTCTCTCCTTTATATATGCAGACATTTACTTTCCCACAATAGATAGTCAAACCAAAGATTTAGTTATTTAATCATTTCAGTTATTTTCTTTCTGCATATGCTAGCATGGTGCATTTTGTTTTGTTGATTTCATTGTCTTGTCAAATTCAAATTACAAAGTATATTTATTTATCACAGTTTATTATGTGTACTGACAATGTGATGACTTTGTCAATCAATTTCATTAGATGTCTCCATTCATAAATATGATGCTTCCCTTCATTCATAGATCCCTCTTGTGTCAATACATAGCAATTATTATTAATAGACTTTTATGCTAAATGTTTTTGCCTCAACAATACTAAATGTTTTCACTTGTTTTTTATTAGTTCTTATCAATCTCCTCTTCCATAAACAATAATTCTATTGTACCTATATAGAGGTGCAAAATCTATATGCGTGTGGATTATATGTTTGTGCTGAACATGTATAATTAACATTTATTAAATTAATAAATACTTATTAATATTTTAATTATCTGTATAGGACCATATTAAAAAATTCTAAAAATCATTTGTACACCAATTAACATACATCATTATCAAATACTATGTTATACAATTTAGCCATAATTTCTATCATTTACACCCATTTCAATCCCTTACAAAAATAACCATATGGTTTTTTTTATGTATTTTATTTACTAAGTCTTAGTTGTGCGACAATACTTGTGCTGAGGTGTGAAAACCATATATGTGCAGACCATATATCTATGCTAAAGATGCATTTCATTTACTAAGTGTTTGTTGTGCGGGGATATACTTGTGTGTATCTGTGGAAGATATATCTGTGCTAAAGATGTATAATTAATTTTTTATTACATTAATAATTAACATTTATTTTTAATATACGTATACAAGTAAAAAAACATTTTTTTAAGCATATGCATATGCATAAAATTATTCTATTATTGATAACATTGATAACTATTAGACTAAGTGTTCACTGTGTGGTGATATACCTATTCAGAGGTGCAAAAGCTATATGTGTGCAGACTATATGTTTGTGATGAAGATGTACTTTATTTACTAAATGATCACTGTGCGAGGATATACCTGGGCGGACATGCGTAAGCTATATCTTTGCAGACTATATGTCAATGTTGAAGATGTATAATTAACTTTTATTTTTAATATACACATAAACCTAAAAAGCATTTTTTTTATGCATATGCATATCTTATATTTTATTATTTTAATATATCATAAGCATTTTATTATTGATAACATTGATAACTATTAGACTAAATGTTCACCGTGCGAGCTTATATTCATTTATGCCCATTTAAATCACTTACAAAAATAACTACATCATTTTTTATGTATTTTATTTTCTAAGTGTTTGCTATGCATGCATATACTTGTTCGAACATGTAGAAGCTATATGTGTGTATGCAGGGATATACCTATGCGAAGCTACATAAGGTATATCTGTGCATATTATTTTTCAATGCTATATATGTATTATTCCATGTCGTAACACTAAGACTATACAAATTAGGTTTGTGTTGACCACAATTTTGTTTTACATTGACAAAAAAATTTGTGCCTTTTCCCATAGTTTAACTTTGTCGTAAGCGATCAAATTTTTTTCCTAGCTTTTGATTGGTCCTTCAAAACAACATCTTCTTGCCAAGCCAACAAGAATAATTTAAAACAAAATTTTGTTTCACACATTTAGCGGATGGTTGGAATAGGTGCATGTGCAGGTGTCGAACTCGTGAATGTGTGAGAATTTAATAAGCAATTTAATTATGTAGCTATAGCAAATGGTTGGAACATGTGCATGTACAAGTTTGGACCAAGTGCATGTATGATCCCAAAAGTTCCGATGTGTGGGTGTGAAATGAGTGTTTTTTATTTACTAAGTGTTCATGTCCTGAAGATGTACAATTAACTTTTATTAAATAAATAAATGATTATTAATCCTGTAATTATGTGTATAGGACTATACTAAAAAAATTTAAAAATCGGTTTTACACCAATTAACACACATCATTATCAAATACTATGTTATAAAATTTAGCTTGTGCGAGCATATACCTATGTAGAGGTGAGGAAGCTATATGTGCATGCACTATATGTCGATGCTTAAGATGTATTTTATTTACTAAATGCTCGGTGTACAGGGATATACCTATGCATAGGTGCATAAGGTTTATCTGTGCAGACTATATGTCTGTGCTCAATATGTATAATTAACTTTTATTAAATTAATAACTAACATTTATTTTTAATATACGTATATACGTAAAAAACATTTTTTTATGCATATGCATATGCATAACAATATTCTATTATTGATAACATTGATAACTATTAGACTAAGTGTTTGTCGTGTAGGAATGTACCTATATGGAGGTGCAAAGTCTATATGTGTGCAAACACTTTGCATTGGTTCCTTCCATCCGAACCTCCAAACATTTTACATTGCTTCTTGCATATGCTAACCTCCCATTGAGCACTTCACTTATTTACTAAGTTTTACTCCATTGTATTGAACACTTTACCTTTTTGCTTATTTTTACAAAGTTTTATGCTAAATGTTTTTAATCCAGACACTTTACATTGCTTCCAACATATGCAAACCTTCCCATTGAACATTTCACTTATTTACTAAGTTTCACTCCACATTGAACAATTTCCTTTTTTTCTTATTTTTACAAAGTTTTATGCTAACTGTTTTTACTTGATTCTTCTCATTGTCCTCTTTGGATAAATAATAATGCTATTTTTCTTTATTATATGAATTATATTTTGACAAAGACTATTGATTATATATGCATTTGGTTATATTTAGTCTCCTTGTTCAACATATATTTCCCACTCCACAACATATATTTCCCACTCGACAGGGACTACGTTTCCATGAAACTCTTGTTTATCACATATCATGTCAATATCGTGTAAAATCCATAACACTAAATAATTTGGCATCGAATTAAAGATTCTTGTTATTTTGAATTATTTCAAATTAAAGTTTCTCCTTACTTGTGGCATGAGGTGGAGCAATGGCATTGAACGCTAAGGAAAAATATTTATCATATTCTTCAAAGTAGTGCAACTATGTGATAAATTGGAACTTGGCTAGATGTGTTACAAATTGAATTTTGGCAAGTTCCCAAAACATAAATTTCCTTCTATATATGTATGTTGTGGATACTACAATTAGTATATGTACTCTTCTTCAAACTCCACTAAGCCATCTTTTAAAGGATCAATATTCATTCGCATGTACATTTTTTTATTTGGAAAGATTCTTGCAATCAAAGAAAGTTTTAACAAGAGATGTGAATAGCTTAGTGTCTTCTGTTTAGAAATAAATAAAGAAGACTTTCATTAAAAATATAAAAAAAGGTGTATTAAAAAATATGAATGTGAAATCCATGCACCAAAAGTTCATAAAGTGATGTTATCAGTTCAATGCATGAGCATTCTACTTCTTTCACTTCCATAAATCAACTTCTTAGAAGTAGGGAATTTGCGATTCAATTTTCAATTGAAATAGGTTTCTAAATATACAGCCTTAGTAGTACACAATATATGTTCTTGGGCCATACAACAACTTTTTCTAGTGGAAGCTTCAACCATATACACTTAGACAACCAAGAAAAATAGAAACAATGAGAACCTATTAATAGGTGAGAAAAGCTTAACAACTTTTACAAAACCATTTTGGTCTAGAACCATTTTCAATGATTTAGCTTTAAAATGCACCAAAAAAAGTTACAAAACATTGTGAGACATCCAAACCCCATGATATGAAGAAGATTTCTTGTTTACAAGCATTAAATTTGACCCGCATGATATGATTTTATGTTTACACAAGAATTCCCTTACTATCATCAATGATTTCAATAGAGTGAATGATGAGTTTTGTAAATAGAAAAAAACATGTATAAACTTTAAAGAAACAAGAAGAGATCACTTAAGAAAAACAATATCAATAATATTTTATCTTGATTGTAGATTGCAATGGCTTGAAAAAGAAACATGAAGAGGTCACCTTGCAAAAAGGACAAGGACACCAATGACCTTATAAATTTATATGTTGATCTAGATTGCAAATGGAAACTACTAACTAGATAATAAATATGATAAATTAGCTTTTACCATCAACAATTTAATCGTCTAGATTACAATGCAAAACATTTTCAATGCTATTTTCTTTAACACGTAGAGAAATTGTTCAATAAAAGGTGAAAGTCTGAACTATTCTCCAAGATTAATCACATCTAATGTTAAATCCTAAACTATTTTCTAAGATCAATCACATCCAATTTCAAAGCCACAAAATTCATAAATTAAGCACATGTCAATTTAAAAATCACAATGATTAGCATGTAACCAAAGATAGTATTACAACAAGAAATAAGTTGCAGGACATCTGCCTATCTCAAATGAAGTGAATTTATCATATCAAACTTCTTCAAGTTATATGGTTATAATATTCATTACACACAATGAAGTATAACAACAAAAACTAATAATTAGAACTAAACAAGAAACATGTAATTATTCTGTGAAATTAGGAAATAGATGGGATTATTTCTTAGTTCAAGATCTATTTACTAAGTTGATTAGATTCACCCAAAGACAATATCAAATCAACAAGAAGGTAGTGTCTATGTAAGAATAGATACATTTACAATAGCCTAATGAAATTATTATGTATCATGCACAAAAGTTCATATAAATCCTTTTTTCAAAGTTGATCAAGTAATTCAGTTACAAAAATGATATTGTACACTCATATTGCAAGGAAAATCCATTAAGAGGAGACTGTCACTTCCCCTAACAAATACATTTTCATGAGATCAATGGACATAGCAAGTATCAAAAGAAGAAAAAAGATTGGCAAAATTTCTCCCATCATACTTCACCAATTGATAGTCACAAAATTTATCATGTAAACTCCAAAACAAGGAAGGCCAACTAACTAAGATAAGGCAATCACTTGTCTAGTCCCCTATATAGATATGACTTCAATAGTAGCACTTTTGTATTGAATATCACTATTCAGCTTTAGCATAAATTAACCACTCTTACAAAGCCATGGACAAAAAAGAGGAGCAATTTCTAAAAACTTGCATTTTGAATAATCCCCATGGCCTATACTCACCTTCAAGTGTACATTTCTTAGTAGAATTATTGTGATATTTCACATTAAAGTATTATTTTCACATGCTAACCTTTAGGGCCCAACCCAAAAAATGGATTGAAAGCATAATTACAAGATATAAAATACTTACATTAGCAAAAAATGCAAAATAATTGATCATTATACTATCTTGGTATCAACACATAGAAAGCATAAGCATGAGAAAGATAGAGTGAATATTATTCAACACTATGGTTTTTTTTTATGTTTCCCACGAATACATATTTATAATATATGTTTGTCACAAAATTGTAGGCTAAAGATAAACATATCTCTTCAACTTGCTATAGAACCTATTTTCACTAGATGAGCCACAAGAATATAACACTTGGAATGAACACCCCACATCGATCTTCAAAGATTGGAGGTAAGAGGTGACTACACCACTTTATCTCCATGAAAAATTTCTGAGTTGCTTCCCAAACATTGGTTTCAATTAGTTTCAATGATTTGACCAAAACTCAATTCACAAAAATAATTTTCTTTTATTAGAGATTCTTGGGGATTGCATTTGTTCCTGTACATACTCTTACTCCCTTATTCAATCTCTTCTTCTGCAACCTAACATGAATGAAGAATGACCTTGTGATGGGTTGTTCATGGGATTGAATACCCTTTCTTCCTCAAGCCATACGATCCGCATAACAATTCTTTAGTAGGAAATGCCATTAACTAAAAAATCAAGCCATGAAGTAGATACTCTAGGTTTGTCCTTCCTAATTCCAACTATTTGGAGATTTCTTAAAGTGGACCTCCTAGCCCTAGAACTACAATATTCTTTTAGGATCTTTTTTTCAAGGAAATATACTTCAAATATTTCATGCTTTAAGGCATGGAAGATAGATCCCAACTCTTCATTGCACATATCCTTGTTTTTGCAACTAGGTCACATATCCTACCATTGTCAACAAAAAAAAACAAAAAACCATTTGTTCTTAGATTTACTACACCTGAAATCCCATTGCATTGTTTAAGTATTTTACAAATCTTGTGGGTACTTGAGAAAACTAGAAAACATCATCTAGGTACTTCATAAAACTAGAGAACATCATCCAGGTACTCGATGAAACTCTAGAACTTGATAAGATTCCATAAGCTTTGGTGAATACATATAAGGAGTATGGTTTATTCAAGGTTTTGAACCATTGAGTCCACTTTATTTAATTGATAGCATGGGGGTGGAAGATGAGAAGTTATTTTCTCTCCTATGAACATTGTCCATTCTTGGCCACACTCTCAACTTGCAAATTCAAAAAAATCACATAGTCACTTCAAAGACCCATGGTGTGTTATTGAGGATTATGTAAGGAGCAATATAGATCATATCATATTGAAATTATTATAGTTAGGATATTGAATAATTAATATAATTATTTGACTCTCGGGATTTTTGGCCATTGAATGTAGCATATCCTCTACATGTAGAGTTGTTGTATGGTCCAAAATAGAGGTGGATTTTTCTAACAATGCAATAGGCTTGTGTATAAAATCTACCCCTATTGAAACTCTTATTATTTTATCCCACAAGATGCTTCTGATACTTTCATTTCCAATGCATGTGTTTGATCTACGTCCAAAACCCAAATCAGATATAAGCGATTCAACCTTTACTTCCTTTCGTAGCTTGGACATTGAAACCAATAACCTAAAATAGTCACTAAATATCAATGCTTCTTTCATAGTGAGGAACATGATGAGAGCATATTGATTTGTGAAATAAATCAAAATCCTCTTCAACTTGGACGAATTGGTTGGTTTGTCAAATTTTACCAAAATGTTGTTATTGGTGTTACTAGCCCTCAGGGGCCTTATATTGTCAATAATAATATTAAGCAAAGTAGACCTAYCGATGTTGATATTGTTAGTTTCTAAAAACTTACCAAAGTCAAGTGGAGCTTGAGTGGGCCTAATGGTTACGAACATGTKTATGTGTTTTCTCCTTGGAGGTCAGAAGTTCAAAACCAGAGGGAGGTGGGGTMTATACATGTTGAATGATTAATATTGTCTTGTTGTGATGAGTCTTGAAGTGTAGGCGTACCCCTGGTGTGGGACCCCATATGGGAGTGTTTTTGGATGTCTCGACCCTTTCCAAGTCACAATTTCCTGCTAACAATAATTTGCAATTTGTTGATACTAGTTGCACACTATTTTAGATTAAAAAAATAATCTACCATTGTCTTGAACGAAGCTTTGAAAACTTCGGTACTGGTGAAGGGGTCTAACCATTGAGCTCATTATTCGTCATGGTCGAATTTGGGACATGGATATAGGTTATAATAATGGTATGGGCATCGACACTAAACRTGTGATCCTCCACCGTAGACCGAGATGGATGAGTCAGGAAGGTCRAGCGCTCGGTTCAATTCAAGGAGACAAAAGTGTTCTTATATGATTTGTTGGATTACTGAGAAGGGGGGGTGAATCGGTAATAGATCAATTTAATCCTTTTTAAACATAAAATGAAAGTGTTATATAAATGTAGCACTATCATCCAATAGTTGCAGAGTAAATAAACAATGAACAAATGAGCAATCATACACATACACAATACGCCAATTTTTTTACGTGGAAACCCAAAGCGGGAGAAAACCACATAATGATTTTTATTATATGTCTTTAAGAATTACATTCATTGGAAGCACCAACTTCCACTATTTTCCAGCTACAACTGGAAGGAGGCTCCAACCCCCTAGTTTCTCAGGCTACAACCTGAAGGAAGCTCCAAATCCCTAATTTTCTTACTACAAACAGAAAGAGGCTACAACCCCCTATGTTCTTTGGCTACAACCGAAAGGTGGATACAACCACCTGTCCTTGCCCCGTTTGTGAATTAAAGCAATTCATATAGATTCTTAAGAAAAACAAAAATTAATCAATGGCTCATACACATAGTACACAAAGATTTATACCAGAAACCCTTAACCGAGAGAAAACCTTTCAACGCTTCATTGTATTAATTTCACCATTCACCATACAATATATATAAAATGTTTTTAGGTATCCCATAGATACCAAAACCCTAATCCTTTAATCCAGGATTAATTTAGAAAACCGTTAAAAATATAATGCAGTTGTCGAATTTGACGCACCCACACACACACATGCAAAGAATATAACACATGCCCAACATTCTCCCACTTGTTGTTTTCTTTTCATCCAGGGGTCCACATGATTATATAGTCAACAATATAGGGCAACAATGGCCATTGTTACTCTACACCAGGAGAAAGTTTCTATGCTCATAGACCTTGTCAATGAATCTGCAACATTCTTCAAAGTGTCAACCTTTTCCAGCAACACCTTCTTTTCTTCAACCATGTCTCTCACAAAGTGATACTAAACATCAATATGATTTGTATTCGAATGATAAGTTGGGTTCTTTTCCATAAATATTTCACTCTGACTGTCACAATATAATATCACTACTTGTTGTACCAACTCAATACTTGAACAGAATCTTTGTAACCATACTGCTTCCTTGCTTGCATGAGTGGCTGCCATGTATTCAACTTTTGTAGTTGAGAGTGCCAATATAGCCTGTCTTTTTCTCATCCAACTAATTGCTCCTCCAAATAGGTTAAACACATACCCACTTGTAGATCTTCTGCGATCCAAATCTACAGCCCAGTTTGCATCAAAAAATCCATGTATGTCCACCACTCTGTCCAATCCTGGTCTTCCTTGGTAGCACAATCCATAATTGTTAGTGCCACGCAAATACCTGAAGACCCTCTTTACTGTTGTCCAATGCTCCTTCCATGGTTTTGACATATACCTTCTCAAAACTCCCACTACATGTGCAATGTCCGGTCTAGTACAAACCATTACATACATCAAAATTTCAACTGCACTGGCATATAGAACATGGGACATGTCCTCTTCTTCTTCCTGTGTCTTGGGACACTGATCTGCAAATAAATTTACACCTATAGAAATAAGAACCTTGATCTGTTTACTTCCATGCATATTAAACCTCTACAATATCGTCTCAACATATTTTCTCTGATTCAACCATAGTTTCTTGTTTGCACGATCTCTTTTAATCTCCATTCCCAGAATGAAGTTAGCATCATCGATATCCTTCATGTAAAATTTGGAGGATAGCTGCGATTTCACCTCTTTGATAACATTCATGTTATTTCCTACCAGCAACGTGTCATCAACATACAACACTACATAAATGGAGTGATTACCAACCTGCTTGGAATATACACAGTGATCAACCTTGCTTCTCACAAATCCAAATCCAAGGATGTATGTGTCAAACTTTTGGTACCGCATCCTAGGTGATTGCTTTAGACCATATAGTGACTTCTTTAGCTTACAAACAGGCTCTTTCTTTCCCTTCACTACAAATCCTTCTGGATTCTTCATGTAGATTTCTTATTCCAGATCCCCATGTAGGAATGTTGTCTTCACATCCACTTGTTCCACTTCAAGATAAAAAGAAACAACAATAGATAAAATAAATCTAATAGATGTTAACTTGGAAATGGGAGAAAAAATATCACCAAAGTCAATTCCCTCTACATGGGAATAACCTTTTGCTACTAACCAAGATTTGTATTTCTCCACTTTACCTTCTACATTAAACTTCTTCTTAAACAACCATTTTCTACCAACAAATTTTCTTCCAGTTGGGAACTCAACTATATCCCATTCCTCATTATTATCCAAGGCATCCATTTCTTCAACCATGGACTTCTTCCATAGTTTACTATCCTCTGAATTCATTGCTTCCCTGACAGTTCTAGGATCATCATCAGTAATAGATAAAGCAAAATTGGAACAAAAATCAGGTGAACTATACCTTTCTAGTTTCCTTATTTCTCTCACTAATCTCCTCATTACCGGGGTATGAGGTTCTTCTTCTTCTTCTGCTTCATCTTCTTCAGATGATTCATATTTTACATCATCCAACTCAAGATCTATTTTATCATGTTATTCTTTCCTTGGTAGGAATTCCTGTTTGGAAACATATTTTACCTCTCTAAAAAGAACATCCCGAATGTAAACAATCTTCTTAGTTTCTAGGTTCCAAATATTATAACCTTTCACACCATCTTTATAACAAATAAAGATACACTTTTCAGTTTTTTTATCCATCTTACTCCTATTTTCCTTTGGAACATGTACATAAGCATCACAACCAAACACTCTAAGATGTTCAAGAGAGGGTTTCTTTCTAGTCCATACCTCATGTAGAGTTTTATCATCTAGCGCTGATGAGGGTGATCGATTGACCAGGTAACATGATGTACCCACTGCCTCTGCCTAGAATTCTTGTCCTAACTCGGCACCACTGAGCATGGCCTTTGCTTTTTCCATCAGTGTCTTGTTCATCCTTTCTGCAACTCCATTCTGCTGAGGTGTGTATGAAGTAGTCTTTTGCCTTGCTATACCACACTTCTTACAGAATTGTTCGAATTCATTTCCATAGAATTCTCCACCATTATCTGTCCTCAATACCTTTATTTTCTTCTCTATTTGATTTTCTACCAAAGCCTTAAACTCTTTAAATTTATCAAATACCTCAGATTTATTTATAAGAAAATAAATCCATGTGTTCCTTGAGAAATCATCTATGAATGAAACATAATACACAAATTTACCTAGTGATGGAATAGGAACAGGTCTAAACACATCAATGTGTATCAACTCTAAGATCCCCTTTGCTCTTGTAGCACCAGAAGGAAATCTTACTCGATTCTATTTTCCATATATGCAATGTTCACAGAAATCAAAATCCAGAGTGCAATTAGACATACCTTCAACCATACCTTTACCATGTAGTGTTCGAAGGCCCTTTTCTCCAATATGCCCCAGTCTTTGATGCCACATCATGGTCTTCTTTCGAGGGACAATATTGGTCTTGTATTCTTTATTTTTCTGCTCAGGGGAAACAAAACAATTACACCCATTAGTGTAAGTGCTTCCCAAAAACTTGTACAGAGTTTCACACCGAACTCCCCTCATCAACACCATTTCTCCTCCTACCATCTTGCAAGTGCCATTTCCAAATACATTATCCACTCCTGCATCATCCAAATTGCTTACAGATATTAGGCTTCTGCCTAGTTTTGGAATGTGAAGAACCCCGGGGAGAGTTCTAATCCTTCCATCTTTTAGCAACAACTTAACCCTTCCACATCCCATGATTTTGGTTGTCGAGTCATCTCCTAGGAATACATCACCACCATCATATTTTTCATATTCAGAGAACGACTCCCTGTGAGGAGTCATATAGTATGACACACCTGATTCGATCAACCATACATCACGGTCTGCATGTGTACCTGTAGATTCCAGGTAAACATCACCTCCTTCTTCAGTGGAGGTTTTCGCCTCTGTGGAAGAGGTACTATGAGATCCCTTTGGTTTATCAACCTTCTTAGACTTGCAATCTTTCTTATAATGACCTATTTTACCACACTTCCAACATTTCCTCAAAGATTTTCTTGGAGACTTAGATCTACCTGTAGATTTAGATCTCCCCCCCAAATACTTACCAGGATTCATGTCTTGGGTATGACCTTTTACAGATAAAGAATCTGTTCTATGACCATCCATGCTTTTCCACCTCATCTCTTTAGATAGCAAGGATGCAACTACATATTCATACTCCAATGTAGATTGAGTGGTAATACCAATTTCTACAACCATATTATCCCAAGAGTCTGGAAAAGAAAATAACAAATTAATACACTTATCTTCTTCTACAATCATAATATTAATAGAGACAAGTTGACTTACCAGAGTATTAAAGGAATTTAGATGTTCTGTCACAAAATATCCATCTTCCATCCTAAGATGATACAACTTCTTTCGAAGAAACAACTTGTTTACTAGGGACTTTGATTGATACAAATTCCCTAAATTATCCCATAGTTCATTGGTTGTAAATTCTCCCAAGACATTCAACAACACTGAATCTGACAGGCAGATTCGAATAGTACTCCTTGATCTTCTGTCCAACTTCTCCCAATCTTATTTCGACATTCTAGTAGGTGGTGTACTAGTAGTTTGTGTACTAGTAGGTTGTGTACCAGTCGACTGTGTGCCAGTAGGCTGTGTACCAGTAGGCTATGTACCAGGATCCACAACGATCCATTATTCTTTTTTTACAAGAAGGTCCTCCATATTGAGCTTCCATAGCTCAAAGTTTTTACCATTGAACTTCTCTATCTCAATTATAGACGATCTCATCATTCTTCTTTCTACACTTGAATCACCACTGCAAAAGCTCCCACTAAACCCAGGTTTATCATAGACCCAAGATAAACTTGATCTATCAAGACCGAGCCAAACCCTCAACAACAAAGGCATCCCTCTAAAGCCAAAAATGAGCTCTGATACCACATGTAAGTTTTAAACTTGTGAAGTAAAGCAATGCATATAGATTCTTAAGAAAAAAATAAATTAATCAATGGATCATACACATAGTACACAGAGATTTGTATCGGAAACCCTTAACCGGGAGAAAACCTTTCAACGCTTCATTGTATTAATTTCACCATTCACCATACAATATATTATACAATGTTTTTAGGTATTCCATAGATACCAAAATCCTAATCCCTTAATCTAGGATTAATTTAGAAAACCGCTAAAAATATAACGTATTTTTTGAATCTGACGCACCGACACACACACATGGAAAGAATATAACCCATACCCAACATTTACGTGGAAACCCAAATAGGGAGAAAACCACATAATGATTTTTCTTATATGTCTTTAAGAATTACATTCATTGGAAGCACCAACTTCCTCTATTTTCCAGCTGCAACTGGAAGGAGGCTCCAATCCCCTAGTTTCTCAGGCTACAACCTGAAGGAAGCTCCAACTCCCTAATTATCTAGCTACAACCCCCTATGTTCTTTGGCTACAATCGGAAGGTGGCTATAACCACCTGTCCTTGCCCCGTCCAACCGCCCCGAAATATAAGTAGAATGATGGAACCACTGTCACACTATCACTGTGAGATATACTGCTATAAACCTGTACCAATCAACCTACACCAACAACTTCTAACAACCTATACCAATAACATGTGCCAACATGTACCATACATAAACTTGTACCTCAACCTATACCATAAACAAGTGCATCAATCATGCACCAACCTATACCAAACAAGATGTAATCAACCTGTACCATAAACAAGTGCATCAACCATGCAACAACCTATACCATCAACGAGTGAATCAACCATGCACCAAATATGTACCAATCATGCATCAAATACACATAAAATATGACTCATCAAGATGTACCAACATCATCAACTATACATCTCATGTAAGTGCCAACTCATCAACTATTTGTCTCAACCATGTACCCAACATGTACCTCAACCATATACCAAATACATATACCAATATAACCATCAAAATTTCTCTACCAATACATCACACTACCCATAACCAAATACCATAAACCATTACATCAAACCATATGCCACAACCTTAATGTTATACAACCTCTATCTGTAACATACCTCAACCAAAATCCCTCATCAATTTCATCATCCAAATATGATTTGTAACTCTATAAAAGACCTGGTATCTATGATCACATACGTGCAAACCTTCCTTAACTTTAACAACAAGAAACTAGCCTTTTCATCAAACTTTACTTTAGTCTCACATGGCTAATTTTGGATTAGTCAACAACCCTAACTTGCAATAATCATAACTATGTACTTGTATTGAATAAAGATATAAAAATGGTACACAATATTCTTCAGTGTATTTTATGCAATTCCTCTAGATTTCACTACTTGGAACCTCTCAGAAAAGGAGTTATAGCAAAAATGGCATACCTTGTTGAATTTTGGCTTATTCTAGAGAGAGAACTTGTAGAGCACGCCCCACACAAAATATTTTTTGTATGGATCTGAAAATGGTACACATAATACTAAAGACTATAATATAACCAATACATTTGGTCTTACTGAATTTGGATCATTTATGAAGAAGTTATGATGTTTTTACCCGAAACACCTGTTTTAGACTAGTTTCAGGACTAGCCACAAACCCTATTTTCCACAGAGTGTAACTCCAAAAATACAACGACCCACCAGCTGAAATTTTTATCACAATTGCTTGGAAATGTTTCCTAAACGACCTCCCAATTTCACATCTGAATCATTCTAGAAAAAAAATTATTTCGAAAATGGTGAGATGACCTGTAAATAACATACCTTAGAAAGCATCATCAAAAGAATTTATCCTCCCTTGAATTTCAGCCTTCTTTACTTCACCTTTCCTCTGAAATTTGGCTTAGATATCCTTTGGTTACCTCAGTCACTTGTAGATATTCAATATTCTCAAGTTTGATTAAAATGAGAGACCCTTGCTGTAACACACCCACTATCGTAATTTAAAAAAATTTGGGTTAATCTCCCACAAATGAGAAATCCCCCTTAAAGGAGGTTGCATTAGCGAGCTACCCATCCCCGACTCAATATCAGGATTCGGGGTTTCGGACTTTCCGTCGTCGAGAGTCCCTGTCCTCTCGATTCCCCGATTCCCGATGAGCTCCTTCTCTGGTCTTAGCCCCCTCTGGATAGGCTCTCTAGTCCACGTGACTAGTTCCTATATGACCGCAGTCGTATGCTCCCGTCGGAGTTTCGGGGTTTGCGATGTCACCATGTTTATGTCCACGGGACTCGCGATTCTCCGATCCCCAATGCGCTCCGTCACGCGCTAGCCTTCCCGGTTCAACTCCCACTCATATGACCAACTCCCGTGACCACAACCTTATCCCTTTGGGGCTACGGGGTTTCAAACGACAACGTGCATACACCCCCAGGATTCCCGATCGTCGAAGTCCTGATTCTCCGTTTAGTTGACAGCTGTCCTCCCCTACGACGCTGTCCTCCTCCTCCGTTGTTCTGACAGTTGTTCCCCACTGATCGGGTTTTCGTGGATCGCGATATCAAAGCGCACATATCACTTGTCTACGGGTTTCCCGATTTCCCGATGAACAAAGTGCCGACGGCGCCCGATCCTTGGCCACGCATCCTTCCAGATGGACGGCTCAGATTAACTCTC
>ML813562.1:23633-34970 GCA_009831015.1 Picea engelmannii | reverse complement strand
TAAATTCATAATGTTATTTACATTTATCGACCTTCTTCATAAGGTCCCTTCACATCATACATTCACATTTTCATCATGCTTTAGCATGGTAATTCCTGTATTAGGATTAATTACAAATTTGGGGGAAACAGGGTGTTACACTTGCCTCTTATTTATACTTTCATGTAGCTTCCTCAAGGGGTTACCTTCAAACCATCTTAACCCACTTTCCTTATTTTAGGGCTAACCCACTTCTAACCACTTGTCCACTTAATAATTTCTCCATTAAATTTATTATTTGAATAATTTGCTTTGTATCCACTTTGACTTATAGTACACTCATCACTTCACTTTATTATTTAAATTACCTTCAAACCATCTTAACCCACTTTC
This sequence comes from Picea engelmannii, assembly GCA_009831015.1. Lineage (NCBI taxonomy): Eukaryota > Viridiplantae > Streptophyta > Pinopsida > Pinales > Pinaceae > Picea > Picea engelmannii. The sequence goes on along the minus strand of ML813562.1, from coordinate 34,598 downwards.
CTTATTTTACGGCTAACCCACTTCAAATCACTTGTCCACTTAGTAATTTCTCCATTAACTTTATTATTTAAATAATTTCTTTTGTATCCACTTTGAATTATAGTACACTCATTACTTCACTTTATTATTTAAATAATTTCTTCTTTGCAACCACTTTGACTACTTTGACCTTTTGGGGCTTCTAGATGACTCATGAGGGTTCTCCAACTTCATATGGCCATAACTCTCTAACCATGAGGATTTATGCGACATTCCACATATAACTGGAAATGGCATGACATGTACTATCTATGTAGAATAGTATTACCTGCAAATATATCAAAATTCATATCATTATCCATCAAACAAACTTGGGTCCATTACCCAGACCTTTGTGCTACCAGAATTCGCTACCAGACTTTCTTCAATGGTTGACATCAATGACAACCAACCCAATTAATCAACATGATGGAGTTCGTGTTCCTTGGGCACACTCTATGCTGAGGAGAAACTCTAATGAAGTTTTCACGATGAAGACAAAAATCACGGGGTGGGCGCTCCACCAAAGCGTTGGTTTCCCCACCAAAGGGACAAGTCGGCCAGGATGTGGATGGGCGCTTCGACATGAGAGATGATGGTCAAACGAATAAGAAGAAGGCTTGGGATATTGATGCGATAGGATGAATGACCAAGAATAACATCAAGGGAAGCGACCAAGGAAGAGCGACCAAGAAACATGCAACACATGATTTTCCAAGTGATTGGATGAAAGAATGAACAAAGGCATAACTTGGGCTCCCAAAACTGAAGTTGATGAGTTAGTTAAGTGAGAGCGTGCTTGGGTGGGTCAGCCAACCCACCCAAGGGACATGCACCCTTTGGAAAGTCGACCCAAAAATAAAAGTGGAAAAATACCAAAGGTTGTGTCGCTCAAGGGTGAAGGGGTGTGACAGTTGGAAGGTTGGGCGGCTATATAAACCAAGGGAGAGACCAAAAAAAGGGGTAGGGAAGTTTGAGTTTGAAAAGGACATTCTTCATAATCATAGATTGGGGAGTTATGAGGCATCAACCAAGTAGAGAGGGTGAGCTCCCTCCCAAGGGGCCAAGTCGACCTTGGTGGGTGACTTGTACCGCCTTAGGGAGGCTGAAATAAAGAGTAGGAAGGGCAAGTCTTTCTTGAAGACTACTGGTGGATGAACAAAAATTTATGGTGAAGAAGTGGGTTGCAAGAGATATGGTATTCTCCCAAGTGTGGGGATTGCAGGTCACTCCAATATGAGGCAAAGGAAGTAAGCAATTCAAAGATGAAGCATGACAAAGAGAGTTTCATTCAAGACTTCTAACTAAGGCGATGAAGGAAGGGTGAACAGGGTGACTCACCAAAGAAAATTCATTTGGGTTTTCATACAGGTTCTTGTGTAATTTGAGTGAAATATCCCCTTTGTAAACTTTCTTTGTGTGTGGCACGAGTTGAGCTCAACACATTGTTGTTTTGTATTAATATTTGGGTGTTAGGTCAGTTTGGACACCCATTTGCACATTTCTTTGTTACTGTGTATGCATGTTCTTTAATTGTTGTTTTGGAAAAGTATAAGAAACACACATGATGAATAAGTAATAAATGAAACAAAGAAGTAAAGCATAGTCAAGGACAAGTAAATTGGTTTGGCCTTGCTTCCGAGTTGAAAGGTGTCGGTTCTGCATGATGATGGAAACATTGGATGATTCCACCATCCAACCAAGGGTTCCCCAACATCGTGATGGATGATATTAGAGTTGATCAAATGAATAACTCAAACAATTGAGTAAGAGGGGAAATTTCAAGGGTTTATTGAGCAGTTGGTGATATTTGTCACTCTCATGACTTGAGTTATTAGAACGAAGTTTGGGTTGCAAGGAGGTCAACTGAGCACATTTTCATCATGATAACTTGATGTTGTGCACTACCGAGAACAACAATTGAGTCAGTTGGGTTGTAGGAAGAAATCACAACCTTTTGATGGAGTAACTCTTTGTGGAGTCGCACAAGTCAGTTAACAACAAGTGATTTAACGATTGATTGATTTGTGCATGGTGTCTTAGTGCAGAAGCATTTTAGGGAATGAAGATAATAGATGAAGAAGAGGGGTTTGATTGGTTGCATGGAGAAGGCGACTTGATAGATTTTTCATTATCGCGGAGTTGAGTTGAAGACTTGATATGAAAAATGTGGAGGCACCTTGTCGAGATGAGTCTATGTTGGGATTCACTATACACAGTCGTTGTGTCATGTTATTGCATACCTTTGGCTGCAGTGACATATTGATTTTATGGGGTGTTCCATGGAGCTTGGAACCTTGGTAATGAAGAAATTGAGGTTTGGATAGGGAATTTAGTTAGGGTGTGGTAACTTGGGTGCATCATGGATTTTTGACTTAGTCGAAATATGAAATTACTATTGAGACACAACAAGGAGGTTCATTTGTGTAATCAAAATCAATGGTTTGGGATGAGTTACAGGCATGTGAAAGTATGAAGACTTGAACCATGGGTTGTCGAAGATGCCATGAACGAGCATGATCATTTCAAGTTCTTGGCAATATCTGGATTGTTTTGTTGGGTTCTTTGAGGGGAGACATGGAGACTTGACCAAAGACACGGGTGGCCTGTTTCCACCAAAAACATGGGAGAGGTCCAAGTGTTGTGACCTTTTTTGGAGTCACGAAATAGTTTAGAGCAACATGGTGTGGAAATATGTGGATGAGGACTTGTGGTGACCTGCTTGGGAAAGTTTAAGTAGTGGACTTAGGCATATTTGGTTACAGAGATGGGGATGGTTTGGATTGTTGTCATGCTCTTTTATGAGATGTGTTGAAGGGATTGTTGTGAAAAATAAGACAATGAGGTGAGCACTTCATTTGAAAGGTTGGGAGAGGTTCTTTGGAGGATAAGTTACTTAGCCATTTTTATTGAGTCATCATGCGATGACTTGAGCATTGCAACAAAAATCCAAAGGAGAAAATGAATTGGAGACAAAACAAGTCGATTCGTTCCAAGAAATGAATGAGAGCTGTGATTACTCATTTACCTTTGAGCACTTTGGAAAGTATGTTGGAACACTTGTGGAGGCAGTTGTGGGATTATATAGATTAGATGATTACATATACATGTTGAAACAAAGAGTGAGCGAATAAGTAGTGTGGAGGTGACAGTTGGATGTCTGAGACTTGTGCACTTGGGGAGTTTCATAGATAGGTGATGAAGAATATGGGAGGTTGACCAATGAATCCAAGCTCACACTTGACTTGGGCATAATTTTCATTGAACCATGGTGCCATGAAGGGCACCGTTGCATCAACAATGAGACAATCCCGGGGATCCTACAATTTGTGGAATGAATGAAGAGAGTGAATTCGGTTGGTCACATGGGTGGTAGACATGTGGTGATTTCCTTGAATTTTTAAATATCTTGGATGTGAGATGGGATGGGTGCAATGATGAGAAAGTGATAACAACTTTCATAGTAGATATGATGAAGGTAGGAAGTTAGAAGGAAGACTTTGTTTTGGGGTGACATCGCAACACGATGGGGCAAGGGGGTTTTCCTTGGCGAGATGTTGTTTGGATGAGTCGAGTTGCGGAGGGAGAAGATTGATTCAACATGGAGGTGTGCCATCATGTGGGTGAATCAAATGGTTGGACTGACCATCCAACTAATTCGACACTTGGATGAGCTAGTGCACAACGACAAGGCAAAGGGGTCAGATTTCGGGTGTACAATGATTCGTTTGTGAAATAATTGGTTGTTGCGGAGGAACTTCTTGACAGATTTAGATGAAGATGATAAAGAAGAGGAAAGTGCAATCTTGCCTTGGTGTTTCGAGGTTGAGTATGTGGTGGACATTGGACAAAAAAAACTATGGACAATCATGGGGGAGTACGCTTTCACCAATTGGGCGTGAAGTTGGATTAATCACCCAACTTGTTCAGGAAGTGGAATCATATGTAGTGTGAAAATACATGAGTGAGATGGTTGGAGTATGGGTGCAACCGTTCGTCAAAGAATTTCAACACTTAGACATTTTTCATTTCTAGTTGGGGTTGCAGTAGTGGTTGTGATCACAACATAGCAGAGAGCAATCATCATGACAACGAAGGTAGCTTAGACGACATTGCATAAATAGTTGGAGAGAGGAATATTGGATGCACCATGACTTTGGGTAGTGAGGATAGTTTCATGATGTTGAAAATGATGACAAGTGTTGTGGAAAATTGGGGTTTCCACCTCACAGGAAACTTGAAGTTTCCATTAAGGAAAAAATTGGAGTTTTTGTTTCGGCATGAGACTTGAGGTCTCCAACAACGATAGCGACAGAGGCATGAGTTCAAGAATACTTGAAGATAACAAATTTATGTGGATGTTTTCGGGACGACAACAACTTGGAGTGGAGGAGGATGTAATGGTTTGGGCATCAACACCAAATGTGTGCTCCTCCACTGCAAATTGAGACGGATGAATCGGAAGGCATAGTGCTTAGTTTGGTTCAAGGAGACGAAAGTATTCTTATATGATGGAGTTGGGGTTCCTTGGGAATTATCTGTGCCAAGGAATGAATCCACCGATGTTTTCATGACAAAGATGAAAACATGGGGTGGGATCTCCATCGAAGCATTGTACACCCCAACAAAGAGATAGGTCGGCCATGATGTGGATGGGTGCTCTGACAGGTGAGACGACGATCAAAAAAAAATGAAGTAGGCCTAGGTGACCGATGCACTAGGATGAGTAACCAAGAAGAGCGTCAAGGGAAGAGACCAAGGAAGATAGACCAAGAAATGTTCAATATACACTTTTCCAAGTGATTGGATGCACGAATGAATAGAGGCAGGACTTGGGCACCTGAAAAGTTGACGATTCGACTAAGTGATAGTGTGCTTGGGTGAGTCAACTAACCTACCCAAGGGATGCACACATTTTAAAAAGTTTCCCCGAAAATGAACGTGGAAAAACACCAAAGTTTGTGTCGCTCTAAGGTGAAGGGGCATGCCATTTGGAAGGATTGGCGCCTATATAAACCAAGGGGGAGACCAAACGAATGGGCAGTAAATTTAGATCTTGAAAAGGAGATTATTCATAATTGTATATTGGGGAGTTATGAGGAAGCGATCAATTAGAGAGGGCAAGCTCCATCCCAATTGGAAAATTCAACCTTGGTGGGTGACTTGTGCTGCCTCAGGGAGGATGCACCAAAGGGTAGTCATAGTGCCTCTTTCTTGAAGACAATTGGTGGACAAATGAACTTCTGTGGTGAAGAAGAGAGTTGTAAGAGATTTGGAATTCTCCCAAGTGTGGGGATTGCAGGTCGCTCCAATATAAGGAAAAGGAAGTAACCAATTCAAAGATGAAGCATGACAGAGAGGATTTCATTCAAGACTTCTAACTGAGGTGATGAAGGAAGGGATCACAAGGTGACTCACCGAAGAAGATTCATTTGGGTTTTCACATAGGTTCTTGTGTAATTTGAGTGGAAGCTCCCCTTTGTAAAATTTCTTTTTGTGTGGCATGAGTTGAGCTCGCCGCATTGTTGTTTTGTATTAAGATTTGGTTTTTAGGCCAATTTGGCCACCCACTTGCACATTTCATTGTTACTCTGTATGCATGTTATTTACTTGTTGTTTTGGATAAGTATAAGAAACACACACAATGAATAAGTAATAAATGAAACAAATAAGTAAGGCATAGTCTAGGACAAGTAAATCTTTATGGCCTTGCAGCCAAGTTGAAATGCTTCAATACCACATGATGTTGGGAACATTGGATGATTCCACCATCCAACCGAGGGTTCCCCAACACCATGATAGATGGTATTAGAGCTGATCAAACGAAGAACTCAGAAAACCAAGCAAGAGGGACAATTTGGGTTCAATGAGCATTTGGTGAGCTTGGTCACTATCGTGACTTGAGGCATCAGAACAAATTTTGGGTCACAAGGCAGTCAACTGAGCATGTTTTCACCATGACAACTCCATGCCATGCACTACCAAGAACAACAGTTGAGTCATTTGGGTTGTGGGAAGCAATCGTAACTTTCATATGGAGTAACTCTTTGTGGAGTTTCACAAGTCAGTTAACAATAGGTGAATTAACGATAATTGATTTGTGCAAGGTGTTCTGGTGTAGAAGCATTTCAGGGCACAAATATATGCAATGTTGTGGCATCAAATTGGCTTCCCATCCTCCCCAACCAATGCCACTTCTTTGACATGTATCCTCTATTATCTCTCATTGACACCCATTTCTTGTCATTGCATCCACCATTAATCATGCCAAGTTTTCACCATAAATGCACAAAGTGATTGACGAACATTTCCTAGAAGGTGACATGCGACCATTCACACATGTCAACTACTGGCATGCTAATTTATCACTTGTTTCTATATCTGGGAATGGTTATTATGTCATCAACATCATGATGATATTGCCATTTTTTATACCATACCACCCCAAATCTAGAGTGAGTTTGAACTTGCATTTGCTACGAGGTCCCTACTCTACGTATCATTGCTCTAGGTTCCCTGATATGTGTATTGTTTGGCCTCCTACCATGCAAATTTGTTCATCATGCACCCTTACCTACTTTTCATATCCCTAAGATTCTTTGCACCAATAGAAACAATTTTGGAACATCTAAATCATATCTATGACTTTGAATAGGAATAAAGAATTGTTTATAGGATTGATCCATTATCTCGAAATGACACTTATCCATAAGAAATATGCAGGCTTCCATGTTACACAGAGTCTTGATCTACCATTGCAACTTATTTACTAATCGATTGTGGTGTTTGAACCTACATTTGACCCTCGACCTTGCATTGGACTCCCTACAATAACTTGGAATTCATCATTTGATGAGTAGAAACTAGGTAAGGTATTCAACATTCGACATTTAATGAGTATTAATGTTATTATTTTAAGTCAAATTATTTCAATTTTATTTATTCATTCCTAAGACCTTCTATCGACTATATTTTTATATATAGTCTTTCCTTAAAGGGTGGTTACTCATTCCTAAGTCTTGCGATCTGTTGGACATGTCAAGAATTGCCTCGACAAGTGTCTCATACATAGATCTTTCCAGGGATATTTTTCCATATCTCGCTCAATGCCCTCAAGAGTGGTAGTAAACCGTAAAAACTTTGTTCACAAAACCACCCATGATGAAAACACACACCATGCTCAATCTTGTTTGGTTCCACCCAAGTTTGGTTTTGCTAGAATTGTTTTTGATATGCAAACAATATGTTATTTTAACTCAAAACCCATAATCCCATGCAAATGGTGTTTTCTTTTTAATTGAAAACTTAGGAACATATGTTTTTTAATGCAATACATGTCCTGGTGGTCATGATGACATTCTAGTGAGATATATATTGTCTAGGTTTTTCTTAAACCAAAAACTTGTAAATATTTATTTTTGGTAAATATAAGGAAAACACGATGTAGTAGAGTTTTTTAGTGTTACAAAATTAGGTAAAATAAAAAAATCCTTTGTTATTGATAACAGGGGTTTTAGCAAAGGACTTAAGGGATGCTCACTATAAATAAAAATTTTAGGCAGTCAAAGGTCATAGTGAAGGTTTTTTCCCCAATGTTTTTAAAGCAGAAAGGTGTACCTGTGTGCACATGGTTATTATGCACTGATGCATTTTATATACCTTGAAATCCCTACTGCATATTTTATACATACAATGCACCAGCCTGTATAATATATTCTAAAGGTACTAATGCAATCTATTTATTATTGAGCATCTACATGTATATATCAACGCCCACCATAAAGTCTTGGTATAATGGCAATGATAACAATGATGAGAACGATAACAATACAATAGAAGGGGACACTATTTTTATTTTAGTTGGGAGCACCAATGTCTTTATTACAATGATAAGAACATACACATTTGTACATTTATAGCACACCAATGCATAAGAACAATTTAATATTATTGGTGCTTAAATATGCATAAAACACACCATCAAGTTCAAATGAATACAATGCATGGATATGTTTCAATGTTGAATTGTTTTGTGTTGGGGGTATGGAAATGTAGCTTCTTGTTATTTGATAAAATTTCTATTAATCATCATAAATTATATATATATATATATATATATATATATATTAATTTTTATATTTTAATTAATGTGTTTGGATATAATCACTGCATTAAAGTATTGCATCATTTAAATATATATACCAAAATATTACACCTATGTTCATTTTAGTGATTTAAAACAGTCATATGTTTAATTGACAACATAATATTTTACAACACTGAATATTGCAATAGAAAAATAAATTCATTTTATTATATACAAAATAAGGGACCCTTCATTATACAAAATGGGGCAACTTAAAGGTCCACAGAAATCAACATATCAATAAACAATTGTTACAACTATTGGTAACCCACAATATGTCAAAATTAAACAAAATGTATGTATTTTACAAATAAACATTTAAAAATATAAACTTGAAGGATTCACTTATATTGATCATCATTCATCACTCAAATTGTTGTCATTGGTCAAACTATTTGCATGCCTCATTTCTTCATCATTTTCAACGTTGATTATACTTGGGTTATTTGCATTGTCTTATTGATTATCTTGATTTTGTTCTCCCTCTTTGTGTTCCATCTACAAACATAGAAATAAAGGGTGATGGTTATATCTATATTTATAGTATAATATATGTAATTGTATAAATTGAAAATCATACCATAGAAGTGAGCGTTGAATGAGTTCTTTATTCTTGGATTCATTGAATTGATTCTTGTATCATAAATGAAATGATCATCTACACATTTGTTCCACTATATCCATTATAATTTTATATAAGTTATTCTAAGGAGGGCCTTATGTTCCCTTGTTGTCGATCACCACACAACATTTAACATATGTGAAATTGAATGTTTGAAACTCGTTAGATAGTTTTGTTAAGAAGTACATTATCAACAAATTCAAAGAAAAACTTCATGTTCAATACCTTTTGATTTAACTAATTTCCCCATTTGAAATATTTCCTCGCACTTGTTGCCACAAGTTTTCCTTGATCTTCTATCTTCCATGCTCTATCAATAAAAGACCTACACAATGAAGTATCTTCTATGAACATATTTACTATACTCTGCATACCATTAAACCCAAAGATGTTTTTTTTTTTTTTAACTAATAGGGCTAGTTGCTGAGATTAATAGTATATAACACAACGATGCATATTGAATATACACTACACACTACAAAACCAATTTTTTTTAAAATCACATAGCCAAGGAATGCACCATATAGTAAAAAAACACTAGTATGTATTTACTATACAATGCACATTGCACAACTTAGAAACATTTTTTAAAAGAGAAATCATGTCAGGGATAGGGTTTGGGAATCCAATGCAACAAGGCCCCATAATACAATACAATGTCCTTTACATTAAAATAACCATTGAGACCTACAGATACCAAAAACTCCAAAAAATCAAATTTCATTGTAAAAACTAAACTACCACAACTAGGTTTGTAGTAATGTAAAAAAAAATGGAAACAACAACAAAGCTATGGTTTACTGTTGGAATATGTAATGATGACTTGTGTGGTATTGTTGGAATGTATTGATTTGGAAGGTTATGATATCTACTCTTATGTAAAAGAGTTATCCCATGGGCATCATGAAGCAATATACTCTTGTTACCATTCATTATATAAAGAGGTGAAATTACATCTATCCCACATTTATTTTAGGATGCAATTCTTCCATACCTCTTAGTATATAATAGAGGTAAGAGATATACATGAGGTACATTGAAATGAAGGATCACATAGTGATCATATACATTGGAATGATGTGAATATGGAGTGTGATGCGTTGGAGCTCAAGTGTAAGATTGGGTATTTCTGAAGAATAAAGAAGAAAATACTTTCATGTGGATGTTTCCCCATTTTAGGGTTTTACCATGTATATCTGGTGTACTCTTTTTTTCTTGCCTCTTTCTTATTATGATTAAAATTTGTTGTTATATGGATAGGAGGATAGACTAGTAAGGTTCTTGTGTTTGATGTCATTGTATGTTTATTCATATGTATCAATATTCTAACATTTACATCATTGAAGATGATTTTGAAACCCTTTAATTTTATTGAGATAAAGATAATTAAGTTACATACCTGAAATTTCGCTTTTACATATTTGTATGAAACCCATGGAGACCCCTTATAGATGCCACCCTTCAAAAAACTATGTCCACTCCATTCTCTTAGCTAGTAAATATTTGTTGCATAGGTCTCCCCTCTAAATTTTGTCACAAAAATGATTAGGGTTTAGGGTTTTGTTTAAATCATTTTTACAAAATGAAATTCTTGCCTCTTTTTTTTTTTTTTTTTAAATTTCATTTTTTGGCACATTGATGAAAAATAAACCCCCTTTTTATATTAAAAACCTTTTGCACATGTAGTGCATTATTAAAACCTAGGCACTATATTACCTTAATCGCACCATGAAATTAATTTTCAATGAAAAAAAAGGTGCAAACCTTCAAACTTATTATTTTGTAGAGGTTATCCTTTGCAAATGTTTTAGTGTAACCATTCGGTGCACATAAAAATACAATGTGTTAGTGTCTATGTCATAAACAAACACATTGGTGCACCAAATAAAAATGTAACACGCCTCTAAGTGTTAACCTTTTATAGTGAATTGATATATGTAAAAAACAATTTTGTTATCAATAAATATGTAACTGCAATAACTTTTGCATGACACAATGTCGTCACACTCAAGTATATCATATATTTATTTATTTATTAAAATAGAAACTTCACACGAATAAAAGAAAAACTTTTATGAATATGATATAAATTGAATGGTGTATCTTGTGGGTTATGTCAAACACCAACATACACATTAACTAATAAGGTTTGATTAACATCATGTACATAAATAGACCA
>ML813561.1:151576-172098 GCA_009831015.1 Picea engelmannii | reverse complement strand
CCCTTTGTTAGAGACTCCAATATATGATTCTCAATTTCCTATCAGACCTCTTGTTGGAGTTTCTCATTTTTTAAATTTTGGGAGTGTTCCTGTCGAGTTTTCTCCTCCTAGTCTTGGATTAGAGGGAGAGAGATTTGTCACTCCTTTCTCCCCTGACATTGTAGCCTAGTGTAGACCCAGGAATTCAGGAGATTTTCCTACCCCAAGTTGTACCACCCCTCCTATTGTTGTTGTTGATGATGAGAAAAGAGAAACCTTTGTTCCCTTAAACCTGTTAGCCTCCTCCTCAAATCCTTTGTTATTTCCTTTTCCTCCTACAAGCTTAGTTCCAGTCTCCCATGTTCGAGCCCCTTCTCCTCCCAATTCTCCTCCACCTCATATCCCTATGGAAGGTACTAATGCCCTTGGAAACAAAATGGATTCCATAGTTGTTGCAAGGTATGCCCCTCTATTCCTACCTCATCCAATGAATCCTCTCCTTGTTGGAGATTACTTGAAGTATATTCCTAAATTCACTGGAGCGGAGGATATAAATACTAAAGAACACCTTGTTTCCTTCTACAGGTATGCAGACAACCTAAACATTGAAAATGAAGATGTCTGGATGAGAGTCTATGTCCAGATCCTTTATAGTGAGGTTGGGAAATGGTTTAGGGCACTGACCCCTGGATCTATTACTAGGATTGAAACTCTAGATAATTCCTTCTTGAGACAGTGGGGAGATAAAAAAGATTTCATGTATTACATGACAAAGTTTAGGTTCTTGAAGAGAAAGGAAGGAGAGTCTGTCTCTAAGTTCTCCAAAAGATTCATTAAAATGTATAATAAGATCCCTGTTGAGATAAATCCCTCAGAAGCCTCTGCCAAAATCACTTATGCTAGTGCTTTCTTCCTCCTGATCAAAGAACAAATGGCTACCTCCTTGGCTAACATGCAAGATGAAACCCTGCAAGTAGAATCCAATGTGTTGGAAGTTAACAAGCTCAGAAGAAAATATGATAAAGACAATGGAAGAGGGAGGTCTGGGGCCTCAACCTATGGTTCTTCTATAACTTACCCTCAAGTAGATGAATTGACAAAGATGGTAAAGTCTCTATGTTCAGAGATGGAGAAAATCAAAATGGAGGGGAAGTCGACATACAAAAATCCTCAAAATGTTGACAATAGATGCAACTTCAGGAGGCCGAACAACAATGTTCCTCAAATTATGCCAAGGGAACAGAGGGATATATATAAAAACGATAAGAGAATCCATGCTCCTTTTCAAAAAAACCTTGTTATTGATAAGGAAGAGGAAGAAGAAAAGCTAGACCCTAAAATTCGTTGTATTGAGGACACCTATTCTTTCCCTCATTTAACTCAATCTACGTATGAAGAATTCCTCATGAACAACCAAATAAATGAGCTGAGTAAGGGGGAGAAATCCCATGATAGAATTCCCAACAAATAAAACCTCAGGTCAAAGAAGAAAGAAGGGAAGTATGACATCCCTGATCAGCCTCTCATCATAGAGAAGCCTGCTAAGCATGCGACAAATATTGTCAAGGAAAAGAAAGCTCATAATTTCTCGCCAATAGCCAAAGACCCTATCCCATAGGTGAGAGAAATTCCTAATCTTCCTTCCTCCTTTAACTTTGAGCATGAAATTCAGAAAATCAGAATTCTTGTGCCCTTTTCAGAGCTAGTCAAACATGAAGATTTCAAAAGGTCCCTCTCTAAATTGTTGTAGTGTAAGTCATCCTTCCATTCTGCAGACTCAATGAATCTCCAACATGAAAATCCAGCAGTCATCCTAGGTCCTATGGTAGAAGATAGAGATGACTCATCCCCTCCCTTCTGCACATCCATAAACATACATGAAAAGGTGAAGCATAATTGCCTGATGGATTTAGGGGCTTCCCATAATCTCATGCCCAAAACAGTCATGGAAGAATTGGGACTAGAAGTCAAAAAATCCTATCATGATTTGTCCTCCTTTGACTCTAGGAGGGTACAATGTCTTGGAGTCATCAAAGATCTGGTGGTAACCCTGTTTCAGCTGCCCATGAAAAGTGTGGTCATGGATATCATGGTGGTTGATGTTCCTCCCAAGTTTGGCATGCTATTGTCAAGATCTTGGATTAAAAATATTGGGGGAACGTTGCAAATGGACCTCACATATGCTACCATTCTAGTCTTTCGAGGGGATCATAGAAGACTGTATAGAGAAGCTCAGTTGGACTACATTGGTAGTGATGAAGGAGACCCGACCAATCATCCCATATTTTCCCTTGATATTGATTTTGAATTCATCTTGTTGCAACTCACCAACACACCCGAGGCTCCTCTTCAAATAAGAAATAAACCAATTACCCCCTATGAAGATTATTCCCCGATCACCTCTGTATGGAAAATTTTCTTTAATAGAGCTTCCTTTAAACATGGTGTTGGCATTGGGGTATTTTTTGTTTCCCCTGTTCAGGAAACTATATCTCTGTCATACAAGTTAGAGTTTGAAGCTACCAATAATTTGGCATAGTACAAAGCTCGTTTTTTGGGCTTAAGGGCTTCAAAGAACATGGGGATTAAAGAGATATCTGTGTTTGGGGATGCTGACCTGATTATCTAGCAGATCAGAAATATTTATCAAGCCAAACACCCTCGGCTTAGGAGCTACATAAATGAAGCCTGGGACCTCATTGACAGTGTTTTCCTAGATTTCAATATATCATTTATTCCAAGAGGAGAAAACAGTGTGGTTGATTCCCTTGCTATTTTAGTGAGCAATTTCAGAGTCCCTCTGCCACCTAAGCTTGGGTATGATACATAAGTAAAATACAGGCCCTCCATACCTAACAATGTCAAGCATTGGAAGGTTTTTTAGGATGATCTTGAAATCAAAACATTCCTGGAGACTGTTGAGGAGTTTTTAGCATTTCACATTGACCAAGAATCTACTTCTGAAGTCGATCCTTATGTTGATGATCTTCTGAACAAGATTATTGATCATAATATTGTTCACCTACCTAGAAATCACATTCCAAGGGGACTGGTTCCTTTGGAAAGGATTTTTGATAGAAATGATGTGGTAGTAGAAGGTAAAGTCTCAAATGATAATGTTGATACAACTGAGTGCAACATTGGCACAGAGAAGGAGCCCAAGTTTGGAAAATTGTCAAGCAACTTGAAAAGAGAGCAGAGGGCCGAGTATGCTAAGTTATTAAGGGAATTTGCAGATGTATTTGCTTGGACCTATGAAGACCTCAAAACATATGACACAATTGTCGTTGAGCATAACATCCCACTGAGAGAAGAGACTAATCCATTTAGGCATAAGCTAAGACAGATTAATTTTATGATAATGCCTACTATGGAGAAAGAAGTAAATAAGCTATTGGATTCCCAAATCATTATCTGCTTGAGATATTTTGAATGGGTCACCAATCTGGTCCTAGTGAGAAAGAAAAGTGGAGAAATCATACTCTGTGTCGATTTCATAAATCTAAATAGGAGCTCAAAGAAGGAAAATTACCCCTTACCAAATATGGAACATATATTACAAAGGGTAACTAGTGCATCAAGGATATCCATGATTGATGGATTTTCGAGCTACAATCAGATATCAATCATTCCCGAGGATGGCGAAAAGACAACCTTCACCACTCCTTGGGGAACATTCATGTATGCCAAAATTCCATTTGGATTGATGAATGCAGGGGCAACATTTTAGTGAGCCATGGACATAGCCTTCATTGGGGAGAAGGATCCATTTGTGGTGATCTATCTATATGAAATAATAGCATTTTCCATATCTGATAAAGAACATTGTTGTCATCTGAGAAATTTCTTCTCGAAATGTAGAAGATTTGGTCTTTCCATAAATCCCAAAAAATATTTGTTTTCCATGAAGGAAGGAAATTTGTTGGGGCATGTAGTATCTGAAGAGGGAGTGAGGATTGATCCAAGAAAGGTGGAGGCAATTCAAACCCTGCGACTTCTCAGGTCCAGGAAAGAAGTCCAGTATTTTTTGGGAAAAAATATTTTTTTAAGGAGGTTTGTTTCAAATTTCGTTGAGGTGGTAAAGCATATCATAGACATGCTCAAGAAGGGGAACGAAGTAAAATGGACTGCTGAACCCAAGGAATACTTTGACCAAATAAAAAGGAATTGACTGAGTCACATGTGCTTATCAGTCTTGATTATTCCAAGGACTTTCTGATCTTTTCTTTCGCTTCATTTGATACAGTGGTTGTTGTTCTACTACAGAAGAATAATGCAAGGCTGGAGTAGCCTGTTTCATTTTTTAGCAGAGCATTGAGGGATGTTGAGATCAGGTATGAAATCATTGAAAAGAAAGCCTATGCCTTGGAGAAATCTCTCAAAGATTTCATATTATATGTCCTACACTTAAAGGTCATTGCATATGTTCCTTCATCTTCTGTGAAGGACATTCTTATTCAACCTAACATAAATGGGAAGAGGAGAAAATGGATCACCAAAATCCTTGAGTTTGATCTGGAAATAAATCCCACCAAGCTAGTTAAAGGGCAAGGTTTATCCAAGTTGTTGGTTGAATCTAATTGTAAATCCTTGGGGGTTAACTTCATCAATGTTTTCTCATAAAAGAAGCGGGCTGAGTTTTCTAACAAGAGTTCTCTAGACAACTTACCATTAGCAGAATGCACTTGGTATGGAGACATTATATATTTTCTACAAGAATTAAATCCTCCTTATGGAATGGGGAAGAGCAAGGAAAAATATTTAAAGATCAAAGAAATCAAATATTTCCTTATTTACCAGGTCTTGTACTGGAAATACCCTCTAGGAGTGCTTCTGAGATGTCTAGACCAACAGGAGGCCCAAATAATTTTGTTTGATTTTCACAGTAGCCTATGTAGGGGACACCATTTCTGGAAGACCACAACCTACAAAATTCTTAAGGTTGGGTAGTACTAGCCCATTTTATTCACTGATGTCTGTAGAAATATCAGAGCTTGCATCAAATGTAAAAAATTCTCAGGAAAGCAGCAACTCAAATACCTACCACTAAAGCTTGTAGTAGCTTCGGCGCCCTTTCAACAATGGGGGTTGGAATTCATTGGTGAGATTCATCCTGCTTTAACTGGTCAACATAGATGGATCTTAAATACACCAGATTATTTCACCAAATGGATAGAAGCTATCCCCACGAGGAGTGCTTCACACAAAGTAGTCATTAGATTTCTTGAAGATATCATGGCAAGGTTTGGTTGTCAAAAGAGAATTATCACTGATAATGTTGCATCCTTCAAGTCTGATTCATTGATCAAGTTCTGTGACTAGTTTGGGATTTCATTACTTCACCCCACTCCTTATTATCCCCAAGGTAATGGACTGGCAGAGTCCTCTAACAAAATCTTGATCAAGCTTATTGAAAGGATGTTAGAAGACAATAAGAAGGCATGGGATTAAAAGCTGAAATTTTCTCTATGGGCTGATCGATTGATGACAAAGAGATCCCTAGGCATATCCCCTTTCCAACTTGTTTATGGGCCAAAAGTTTTCTTTCCTTCTCATCTAGCTTTACCCGTAGCAAAATTCTTTTAGGATTATCAGGGAGAGCCTAACAATATGATCAGAAGAATTAATCAACTGGCGGAGATCCAATAGACTAGAGAGTAGGTGATGGACATAGCTCATGACCTTCATTAAAGGATCAAGCAAGCCTTTGATAGAAAGGCGAGAAAAGAAGATTTCTAGCTGGGAGATCTAGTGCTTAAATGGGATGCACCCAAACAGGACATAGGAAAGCATGACAAGTTTGAAGCCCTCTGGATTGGGCCCTTCAAAATCTCTAAAGTGTTTTTAAATAATACTTACAGGTTGCAGGATTTGGAGGGAGAGGAGGTTTTTAATGGCCCTATGAATGGGCATTTCCTGAAGAAGTGTTTTTTTTTAGCCACAAGTGGCTCCCCTGTGTTTGTAAATATTGGCTTTCTAATTTTTTTTTTGGTTTTAATAAAGACTCCACAACCCAACATCAAGGCACTAGAGCTGCATGATCTTGGTAGCTCACAGGGAGCATGCCATCCCCCATGGAGCCTAATGTTATCACATATTCCTGTCAAGACCTTGGGGGTCTATGTTTTCTTCCTGTGTCTGTAATTTTTCTTTTCTTCTCCCCTTCTGTCGACCCGATCGTGGTTTTACTTTCCCATCCCGGCATGTCTTTCTCTTTCATTTGCAGTCATCCTTCTCGATCGACTAGTCTTTCCCTGCCAATATGCCCGGAAGAGATTGGCATTGAATTCCTCTGTCTCTTTTGAATGTCGAATCCTCCTCCTTTTACCTCCATCACTAAACCTTTTCCTTCCCAAGCCTAATTTTGGTCATTCGAATCCCCATTTCCGCTGTCTGTAGCAGTGAGAAAGTGGGAAAAGACTAGTTTCAAAGGCAAGGATCTATCATCAAGGTAGATTGACGGTCATCGGGTAAACCGGAGTCGTGGATTTTCCCAAGGTTTAGCACCAGGGCTCGTCCCTAATGGCCAGAGTCATGATTTAATTTTCACCATCTGATCTAGGTGGGGGACAGGTGGCAACTGATTGTGCGATCCCAGGAGTCGAAATTTTGAGGTTTTCGTTACCAAGCACACCCACAGCCTTATGCCCCAGAATGTGAAGCCCTAGGATCTTGGCCCATGGTCATAGCCCAGGGTCATATTGAAAGGAGTGGTCTAATGAAGATGAGGGGCGCATGGCCATGGTGGACCCACAACGAAATGATATCCATGAAAATTTGGGTCATTCAAAAAATAGACACATGGCGTATTATTATGCACCGTCACAATTTTGGCTATCGTGATTCTTAGTGACAAGGGGTCTCTCCTCTCCATTGTAGATATGAGAAAGTGAAACCCCAAAATGTCGTGGGGGGTCTGGTCCCACATTCCTAGTGCCCAATCATATGGAAGGTGGGTCGGCAACTTGGGACCTTCGGGGAATCATCATGGCCATTGGTTCTAAGCCGATCTGACCATTGAATTATAAAGTAGCCATTTCAAAAGATTGGGCACCAGGGAAAAGGAAAGGAAGTGCATCGTGGATCCCCAGTGCAATAATTCCCAACACATTCGAGACCGTCGATCAAGGATTGATCTGAACCATCCAAGAAAGAGACACATGGTCACAGCCTGAGGTCCCATTAAGGGTAGAGCCAAAAGAGAGGGGAGCTAGCCTCTGAGCCTTAAGGAGAAGGCACGTGTTCATCCCCTATACACATAGTCTCAGCCACCCACCATGGAAGAAAGAAGTTAATGAATTTTGAGTAGGTGGTTGAAACCTCAGCTCAAGCCATGAATTGAAGGTGTGGGAGGTCTGGAGAAATTAAGCCTATGGTACCCCTGTGTGCAGGATTTCCTGCAAGAGCCATGCCGGTCTGAGCCTCCCCTGACAAAAGATCATGCACACATAAGGCTTGGAATTAATGTCTCAGCTACCCTCCTACTGTTAGGGGGGCAAATTGCTCTGAGTATATATGCTCAGTTTTTGTATTTTTGAAAAGGATCCATGGTATAGTTAAGCTCCCAATTGTAAAGTTTTAACAATGCCTCTGGTTCTCTGGTTATGGACTGACACTTGAGACTTCTTGTTTAATGGCATCCAGCCTCTTCTTTACTCTTTTCTTCTTACTCTTAAAGCCTGGACATGGATGATACAGTCGGGTGTCGTAATGATGATGTAGTGTATGTTTGATTATATCATTTTTTGCAACATTCTAAGTTTCTTGAAGTTTTCTCATATATGAGAGGATATCATATTTGAGACTTTTCCTCCAAAGGTTGCAGGAAGATCGGATGTCCAGAGAAGAATTTCATTCCTTTCTCATTTCTCCTCCACCTACTCACCAATAAGCAACTTGCTGGCCTAAGTTAGATCAAGACCTCACTTAGATCTGTATTTCCAACCCAGTATTTTGAGTTAAAACGATATTGTTCTGAGTTTACTCCCATTCGATCACCCTTTATAAACAACCTGTGACATATAAACTGATGGGTATCGGTCTTACTCCTACTGCAATCCAGGAGTGACTCCTGGTGCTAACACAGACGCAAGGAAAATTGTCGAATTACCTCCATCACAAGTGGTCCGCATATTTTCAGTAGTTCCACCTCAACATCAAGTATAAAACATGAACTACCAATCCATTCATTGATTTCCTCAACTGACCTCCAGTCGTGGCACTCACCACGGTGCTATATTCTTATGGCCATGAGACCTCTGGATGGCCCCACCTCTATGGGACAGATCCTGACTTTTCCAACACCTACCAGATGTTGGGTGGAAAAACAGTTGTCACTAATTTCCATCATGAGGATGGGTTATTGTGCCATCTGAGCCATCTTTGTGTTCCATCAAGAGAGCGAGTGAATATGATTTAGGAATCCCACTACAATTGAGTGGTGGAATAATTTGTTGTGGAAAAGATAGTGGCAGTTTTGGAGTGACATTTCTACTGGCTGAAACTTCGACAGGATGTCAGGAAGTATATATGCTCCTGCACTGCCTGCGTTATTTCCAAACAAACCACTAAGAAACAAGGCATGTACACTCCTTTTCCTACTCCCTACAGGCCCTAGGAATCCATCTCAATGGACTACATGTCGTTCCTTTCATCCACCACGTGGTAAAATGACTTTGTTTTGTGATTGTTGACCACTTTTCCAAAATGGTGATTCTGGCCACCTGCAAGAAGAGCATCACAATGGAGGCCACTGCCAAGCTCTTCTTTGAATGAGTGTGGGTACACTTTGGGATCCCACAAACCATTATCTTAGATCAGGACAGTTGATTCCTCAACACATTCTGGTTGAGCCTCTGGTCACTATTGGACACCAAGTTCACTATGTCCACTACCTTCCACCCCCATACGGATGGCCAAACTAAGGTTTTCAACTAAATGATTGTGCACATTATGCGCATGTAAAATTCCAATCACCCCTGCACATGGGATGAGAGTATTCCCTATGTTCAATAGAGCTACAATAGATCCATACATAGCTCAATCATCCATAGCCCCTTTCAGGTGGGGTTGGGATTTCAACCATTGGGTCCCATGGATGTTGCACTACCCCTTGCGGCCACCCAGGAAGACTCATCGCATGCTCCAACTGGAGCTCAAAAATCCACTCAGTTCATTGACTAGATCCAACACATCCTCTAACAGGTTCATGATATTTTACTAAAGTCCAAGTACAAGCAACGTCGTGATCAACATCAAGTGCCACACTAGTTTCAGGTGGGAGGCAAAGTTTGGTTGAACTTGGAGAAAGAATTCCTTATAGGGCCTCATCAGAATCTTTGTCCACTTTGTTATGGACCTTACACCATCACCAAGGATGTGAGTGACAATCCTTTCAATATCAACCTTCCCCCCTTCCTTGGCTTTCACCCAATGTTCAATGTGGACCTCCTTCGGCCTTATTTTCCACCATTATTAGACACCTCGAAGATAGTAGAACAATTGACACCAACATAGCTCAACCCTGGATACATGGAACATGCATCCACTAATGATATCATGGATATAAAGTTCGAGGGCACTCTCCAGCAGAGGATCCAACTTTATCGGGTTGTCAAAGCAGGGAAACTCCTGCACCAAGGCAAGTGCCTCACCCGGGGCCAAATTCAACAAACAATTTCTCATGTAATGAAGGAAATCAATGCAATGGAGACCATTTATTCCTAAGGGAGGACGATTGATCCAGGAGGATCTCAGTGACCACCCACCTTTTCCAATTGGTTCAAAACATTTTTTTCGCAACTTACTATTTTTAGCAGTTTTTCGATTCCCAAACTTCCAAGGCCATTTTGAGGGCCCAAATTAATTTTTTTCACGATCGGTCACCTCATTGTTAGAAAAAGGATTTGATTGATCCCCCTAAATGAATATCCTCATGAATACCTTTCCAATGAGCTATCGTTCACCCTAAACAAAGATCGTATGCAAAAGTTACAACCCTAGGAAGTTAATGTCCTAAGTTACCCCAATAGGGCCCACATGACTTTTGGCACTTCATCTCCTAGGGTTAGGTTTTTGGATGTCTACGGTTTTGGAATTTATTTTTATTGAAAAAAGGCGTTCATGTCCTCATTGTAATCATCTTCTTGCGAATGAGCGTAGCCATCACATCTCTTCTCAGAGATAAGTTGCCACCATTCAAGCAAGCTTGTTTTTAGTCTGCAATTTAAAATTTTCAACATATTTCTTATTTAATAAAAGTAAATTTTTACTGTATCTCTTAAATTTTTATAGTGAATCTATGTTAATATTATAAATTTGTGGTTTGATTCTGTTCCGCTCATAAATCCAGATCAAATTTCGTATCATCGTATCAAACGGTCTTGACCAAGTTCGAAATGAGATTCTCGCTATCCTCCCTGCACAAGTCAGGACTTTGGATGAAGGTTTTAAATACCTTGGTTTTTCAATGAAATAGGAAAAATATAGAGTAACGGACTGGGATTGGCTCATATGCAAGGTGGAATCCATAACCCCCATGTGGGTTCATTGCCTCCCTTTTATAGGAGGCATATTAGTACTACTTAAATCGATGCTCTAAAGAATACTAGTATATTGGAATTCCATAGCGGCAGTGCCTAAAATGGTACTCAACAAGATCCAAAGCATATGTTCTCATTTCCTATGGAAAGGACATAAACAATTCCCTCACCTAGTGAAATGTTCATCGATAGCAGCCCCAAAGGAGTTAGGAGGATGGGGGATTAAAGAGATTCACCTCTTTTCTCAAGCCCTTGCAAGAAGAAATCTTTGGCAATTAACTACAAGGGATTCTCTTCAGACACGAGTAATATTTTCAAAATACTTCCCTAACCAATCTATACATGAATGGTTTAGATCCCCACTTAAATCAAATAAGGGGTCAACAGTCTAGAAAGTGCTAGTCAAATCTTTCCCACTGGTGGGACTTTGGACAAATTAGATAATAGGAAATGGTAGAAGCGTCAAAACAGGGAGATATCCCTGGCTAGGAGTCGGGGAAAACTTCATCCTTTCCCCTCGCCTGATTCAAGCCTTAGCAGTTTAGGAAATATTTTTCCTTAAAGACGCCAAAACCAGCTACCCGCAACCAATAGGTCACCCATGATGGATATCAACAGACACTTTAAATCTCTCTGAGGATCTCCATGATGAATGGAATTCCTATGTGGGAAATTTATGCAAAATCCATATTCTTCTAGATGAAGACACGAAGGAATGTTTGATTTGGATGAAAAACTTTAAGAATGGATATCTCACAAAAAACCTTGGTTACAAATCTTGGACTAAACACTTTTTGGGAGAAAAAAAATGGCGGTCGGGTAAAATGTGGAAATTTAATGCCCGCCTAGATGAAATATTACGTTGTGGCTCGCTTTAAATAAAAAATTACTTACCTAGGAGAATATCATTAAAAGGGGCTAGAACGGACCCAACTGGTGTTCTCTTTGTAAATAAACCTTTGAATCAGTTTCTCATATTTTTATTCATTGTTCTTATGCAACAAAGGTTTTTCACTCGGTCAAAGAAAAGTTATAGGCCAAAACCGACTGGAATAAATCGAGATTCGAGGAATGTTTCAAAGATTGGCGGAATTTTTCAAAGATTGGTTGTTGGATAGGTCAGTGAATCTTTATGCCATCTTACTGAGTATCCTAATCAATAGTCTGTGGTGGGAATGCAATTCAAATTTTCATAGAGATAAACTTGTCCCTACGGAAGTAACAACTTCCCTAACAGTGGGGAAAACGATGGAATTCTTGAAGAAACAAAAAACAAATATCCAATGGATCCCTGTGCTTCCACCCATTGGGGATATTTTGATGGTTCTAGTTAGGGCCATCCTCCGATGTATGAAGTCGGGGTGGTTCTTTACACCATCCATAAGCACTATATTTTCATCAAATATGCGTCGGGGCTAGGTTCCAACAACCAAGAAAATTTTATAGCCTTATGGACCCTTCTAGAGACAACAGAAGGAAACAATGTCAGGAATTTACAGGTGATAGGATATTCAAAGCTAGTGATAGATTGGGAAAATGGTAAAAAGTCAACACAAGATATTAGACTTCAAAATATTATGCGTGATATCAAACTCACTTGTCATGCCTTTGACAAGCTCTCCTTCCTTCACATACTACGGGATTTGAACTCCAAAGAAGAAAAATTGTCTAAAGAAGAACTGATCCTTCCAACTAGGGCATTTGGTTACTAAGGTTTCCTCGATGGCGAGGAAATAGAAGCTATGTAATTTCAGTTTTAGTTAAATGTACAAACAATGCTATTTATTGTTAGTGGAGTGAGGGAAAAATGTTTTTTTGTAAAGTTTTTTTTAAATGAAGAATTGATCAGTCAAACGAATCTGACTAAGGGGAAAGGAATAGTTTGAAAGAGACATGTTTTTTTTCTAAAGGAATGTACGCAACATCCAGGCTATAGACAAAAACATGTATTACACTTTCAGTGTTAATAAACAAACAAATTTCTCTGGAAAAAAATATTTCTCCAGGATTCATGAGAGATACTACAGCCCTAGAATTCACATCCATAAATAATAACAAGTGTAACAAGAGTCTCAAAGAGGATTTTCTTCTTATCCAAAATCCAAATATCGATTGATTTACAATTGTTTTCAAGTCCATAATAAGCTTTCCATCCCCCAATAAACTTTTTCTCAATGCTATAATTCTAGGTAATCTTGTGGTGAATATCAACGAATATCATGTAATAATAGTCATAAAACAATCATTATGTGATGTAGTAATTAATAGGTAATAATGATAAGTCATACTCTTTGTGAATGATATGATTTATCATCCCTATGTGTATATATATGTATGTCACTCTAACTCAAGTACATCTCAATAAACAATGAATAATAATTATTATCCCTTCTGGAATATATAGATTCATCCTTGCTATTATGGATGCTCAGGTGAAGTGACCAATAGGTTTTGTTCTAGTGGTATTAGAGTGGTGTTTCCACTGTCTTGTGGTTAAGTACATTTTTTTTCAATTGTTCCATTAATCTAGAGAGAAAAATAAAAAGAAGAAGAAGAATTTTGGTGGTTCTCTTATGGCCCAAAAATCCTTGATAGAAAAACAAAAGTTCCCATAAAGAATTATAAGTCAAACAAAGATTCCATGCTTGGAAGTAAGTGAAGTTAATTACCACCTACATGATAAAAAAACATAATTAAAAAAAAAAATCCATCTTTAAAAGTGCATAAGTTAATTTCCACATACATTGTAACACAATGCAATTAAAAAGGAATGATTCCAAGCATTTTAAAATAAAAATGAAGAAGTATTAAGTAAATCATATAAATAACTTGACAACTTACAAGAAGGCTATATAACATATCAAGATTGTGAAGAAATAAAAAATAACAATTGAATCTTTATGTGGATGATTTTTTGCATGAGGATAAGACAAGTTTGACACATTATGAGAAGTCACCAATATAACAAGTCACACAAAATTCAAAAAAGTGAAATATCAAAGTTTACAAGAGATTTATTGTTAAAGTAAATAAATAATGAAAGTATTTACATTCTTAAAATATTCATAAGAAGGTCAAATACTATTATAAAAAATATATTCAAATGTTCAATTAAAAGGTTATAAATTTAATCTTTTAGCTTCAATCAAGAGAAAAGTGAAAAGCCTAAGTGAAGAAAAAAACCTAGTGTGAAGTCTAAAAGATAAGGTTAATCATTGTTTTTAATCAAGTTGAATTTTGGTGAAAAATAATATATAAAGAACTATAAAGTGTGGCAACCTAAATTTAAATTTCAAACTTGAATGAAGTATTTAAATTCTATAGGGTGGTATCAATTTTAAGTTGTGCAAAGTATTTTGAAAAAAATGGATTTTAAGAAAGAGAAGGAAGGAAGGTTCTCTAATATAGATAGTTCAATCTATAACTTTGTATTATTAAAACTCAAAGGGACTATTCTAAGAAATGATAATATCATTGCTATTTTTCCACATAAAGAGGAAACTTATATTGATGCCAACTTGATGAATCAATTGTTAATTCCATAGTCTAGTATATTCAGAAAGGAAGGCATTTTTGGCAATGTGAAATTTGAAATTTAGGACTTACTACTATTAATTGATGATTATAAACTTATATCCCAATTCAATGTTTCAAGTTTACCAATTATAATGTTGTTGACATAGTTATAGGTTCTAATTGGATGGAAACATTGGGGGCCTTCATTCTAAATGTAAAAAAGAAAATTTTGACAATCTCCTATGAGGGAAAGAGGATAACATTATAGGATTCCACATAGGAGTTGTAAACAAAATTTATGTCATTAGAATATATATAATATATACAAAATTATACAATCCAACATGATGAGGAATCAAAACAATAAGGTAATGATGATTTAAATGGGAAAACTAGAGATTTAAACAAATTTGTTTTCAATAAAGAAGAAGAAATTGTGCACACACAAACATAATTGGTGATCCAGATTTTATGAGCAGAACGAAATGAATACAGATTATTAAAAGATGCTTAACACAAAATAACAGAGATACAATAAAAATGGTTTTCTATTCAATAAGGAAATAAGTTGAAACTGTAAAATGCAGCAGAAAACAAGCTTGTTGGAGTGGTGGGGGCTTATCTCTGAGAAGAGATGTGACAGATGCGCTCATTCGCAAGAAGATGATTACAATGAGGCTCTGAAGGAATTTTTACAATAAACATAAATGTAAAAAAACCTATACATCCAAAAGCCTAACCCTAGGATATGAAGTGTCAAAATTCATGTGGGCCCCGTTTGGGTAAGTTAGTACATCAACTTCCTGGGGTCGTAACTTTTGCATATGATCTTTGTTTTAGGCGCACGATATCCCGTTGGAAAGGTATATATGAGGACTACACATTTTGTTTCTATTTACTTAAAGGTTATTTCCTACTATGGAGAGCCCTATAAATGTTGTTTACCACCTCAAAACTGCCCCACAAGTCAGGGACCCGAAAACTAAGAAAGAAACTTTCAAACTGGAAAACTGCCAAAATGAACTAGTTGGAATAGGTGGGAGGCCAGCGACATCCATATGGATCAATACTCCCCCCTAGGAATAATGGTCTCCATTTTGTTGATTTCCTCCATCAGATGAGGAAATTTTTGCTGAATTTGGCCCCGGGTGAGCCACTTGGCTTGGTGCAGGAGTTGCCCTGCTTTGACAACTCGATAAAGTTGGATCCTTTTTGTCAGGTGAACTTGATCTGTGTGTCCAAAATATAATCAATGGATTCATGTTACATGAACTCAGGGTTGATATTTTTGGTGTCAACTTCTTTTCTATCTCTGAGGTGTCCAATAATGGTGGCAAATTTGGCCAAAGGATATCCACGTTGAAGACTGGGTGTAGGCCAAGGAAAGGGGGAATGTTGAGCACAAAATCATTGTTACCCACATCCTTGGTGATGGTGTATGGACCATACCAGAGTGGGCAAGCTTTCAATGGGGCCCTATAAGGTGTTCTTTCTGCAAGTGCAACCAAACTTTGTCACCCACCCACCTGAAACTTATGTGGCACTCGGTGTTGATCATGGTGTTGCTTGTACTTGGCATTGGACTTTTGTAAAATATCCTTAACCTTTTGGCTGATGTGATGGATCCACTCAATTAACTAGGTGGATTTTTCATCTTTTGGTGGAGCGGGAGATGATTCAGTCGAGGTGTTTACCAGGGGTAGTGCAACATCCATGGGGCCCAATGGTTGGAATCCCAACCCTACCTGAAACGAGTTGTGGCTAGTTGAGCTATGCAGGGCTTGGTTGTAGCTATGTTGGACATATGGAAGATTATCATCCCATATGCAGGGGTGCTTAGAATTGTACATGTGCAGGATATGTAGGATCATCAGATTGATGACCTCAGTTTGGCCATTTGTTTCGAGGTGGAAGGTAGTGGATTTGGTGAGCTTGGTATCCAGTAGTGACTATAATATCGACTATAATTTGTTGAGGAACCAACTATCCCAATCTAAGACAATGGTTTGTGGGATCCCAAAGTGTACCCAGATGCTTTCAAAGAAGACCTTGGCAATGGCCTCTATAGTGATGTTCTTCTTCCAGGTGAACATAATCGCCATCTTGGAAAAGCAATCAGCAACCAAAAAAACATAGTCATTTCACCTCTTGGTGGAAGGGAGGCCTAACATGTATTCCATTGAGATGGATTCCCGTAGCTTGTCAGGAGTAGGAAGAGGGGTGTATAGGCTGTGTTTCTTAGTGGTCGGTTAGGAAATAGCACAGGCGGTGTAGAGCCTGATATACTTTTGGACATCATGTCGAAGTTTCATCTAGTAGAGATATTTTTGGAGAACTTCCACTGTCTTTTCGACGCCAAAGTGTCATGCCACCCGACTATAGTGAGCTTCCCAAATCCACTTCATGCTCTCACTGGATGGAATGTAGATATGGCCCAAATGACACAACAACTCATCCTGAAGATGGAAATTAGTGACCATTGTGTTTGCTCCCAACATTTGGTAGGTGGTGGAGAAGTCAGGGTTTGTCTCATAGAGATAGAGCCATCCAGAGGTATCATGGCCACAAGATTCTAGCACTATGGTGAGTGTCATGACTGGAGGTCGACTGATGTAATCACCAACTCGATTGGTAATTCCCATTTTATACTTGATGTTGAGGTGGAATTGTTGTAAGAATGTGGACTACTTATGATGATGGTCATTCTGGAATTTTCCTTGGGTCTGCATGAACTCCAATGGCTTTTGATCGGTGTGGATGAATGTCTCATTCGCTAGAATGTAATGTCTCCAGTGGCGGTAGGCTTTCACAATGGAGTAAATTTATTTTCCCCAATTAGGGTACTTACGAACAACAACTAATAGTGTCTCACTATGATACACCATGGGGTGGCCGTGTTGAGTGAGAACGAAGCCCACAACATAGTCTGAATCATCTACCTTGATCTCAAAGGGATTTTGTGGGTCCGGTAATGAAAGTACTGGGGATGAGCACAAATGTTGCTTCAAGTCACCGAAGGCTTTTTTTTGGGACAATCCCCATGCAATTTTTTCCTTACTGCCACCCCTGGTTACTTGGATGAGGGCCCATGAATTATGAGAGAATCCCAAAATGAACCTGCGATAGAAATTGGTGAGGCCAAAGAAGCTCTAAAGCTCAGTGAGTGTGGTTGGGGATGGCTAGTCATGGATGACCTGGATCTTGGTTGGATCCACATGCACAGCATGTTGATCAACGATGTAGCCTAAGTAATGGACCCTGTCCATGCTGAAGGATAATTTTTTCAAGTTTGCATATAGTTTGTGTTGTCACAGGGTGTGCAGAACTTGTTGAATGTGATGCAAGTGTTTCGCCCAAGTCTTATTGTATATGAGGATGTCATCCAGATACACCACTAAAAAATTACTAGTGAAAGGTCATAGGATATCGTCCATCATCCTCATAAACGTTTTTGGAGCATTTGTCAAACCAAAGGGCATGACCAATCATTCAAAAAAACCTTCTTTTGACTTGAAGATGGTCTTCCATACATATGTATGTTGTATTGGGACCCAGTGGTAGCCAGAATTCAGATCAATATTACTGAAGTATTTGGCCCCCATGAGCTGATCAAGGAGGTCGTCGAATTGGGGAATTGGGTACCTGTTCCAGACTATGATTTTATTTAGGGCCTGGTAATCAATGCAGAGTCACTGGGTCTCGTCTTTCTTCTGCACTAGTATGAATAGGCTCCCACAAGGTTATGAGTTTGGGAGGATGTGCTCCTTGTGGATCATTTATTGGATCTACCTCTTGATCTCCTCGTTTTCTAACAGAGAGAGAAGGTAGACCGGCACATTGGTTAGCGTTGCACCTGGGGTTAGATCGATGGGATGCTTGACTAACAGTGCAAAGGTACCTCGGTAGGAGAGGAGAAGATATTTGATTATTCTTCCAAGACCTTATCCACTTTCTTTTGTTGTGTGGAGAGATCAATCATGGAGGCCCTAGATGTGTCTGTGATCTTTTGCTTACTATGAGAGTGAATCACGAAGACAAATTTATCGGTCTCAGATATGACCTTCCTGCATTTCTTGGAAGAGATCAAGGAAATATCACTAGGAGGGACTGCCTCAGGTATCCTATACAATTTCCTGTTCAAAGTAATAATAACACTATGAGGCCTAGAATCATATACAACATGTTGTTTCCATAAATAAGGTTGGCCCAAAAGAACATTACAAACTTCGAGAGGAGAAACATCACACAATACCTTGTCTTTGAAGGGCTTGATGTCGTACGACAGTCGACACTTTTGGATGACACAGAGATCGCTTCCTTAGCGCATCCATCCAATGATGTAGGGATGTGGGTGTGGCTTTGTCGGCAGGGCCAACCGCTTGACAACCTCTGTTGAGCTGAAGTTGTTCTAGCTACCACTATCAATTATGAAGTGTAGAGGGGTTCCTTTTTCCCACATCTGCGAATGGAAAAGGAACTCACCTTCTTTTGGATCGTCTAGTTCACCAGGATAGAACTTGGTGGTAGAAACGATGGCACTAGGTTCTGTGTCAATGATCCATATTCCCCTTTCTAGTTCTGACTCAGAGTCATAACCTACATCTGATTCAGAGTCTTTCACTTCGTCCACCAATGACTTCTTTCAGTGGAAATCAACAGTGTTATTCCAAGGGCTCTTATGGAAGTCGCACCACTTCCCGGTATCCTTCTTTTTCTTTCTAGTGTCCTTCTTTGCTTACAGGTTGGACTGGTTGTCTTGATACTATCCATATTTTCTCTGTCATTTTCTCTGTAGGTTGGGGCTACCCTTTCCTGGTTTTTTCTGTGAGGGGTTCCCAGGCCCAAATTGTCACATCTTGTGTTTGAGCTTCTTCTCGATTTTGACAACATATCAATAGGCCATGCCCAAGGAAGAGATGTCCAAAAATTCCATTTAAGATTGGATGTATCTATGTAGAGCTTCGTGATACTTGAGCACCAGATGTCACTCTGAATATTTGATACCCATCTTGGTGCATAGGGTATGGATGATATTTGTGAAATCTGGCACTGCTTGGTCTCTTTATTTCCGCAATGTGGTCCATTTGGTATACAAGTCGTCATAACTTCTGACAGGGTAGTATTTTTCCTTAATAGAATCCCTGAAGGATTCCCAGGTGGTCGCAACTATAAATAATGAGGGTTCCTCTCTTTCCTTTTTCTCAAAGAAAGTTTCGCACCAATATTTGACATAGGGAACGACTTTGAGGCGAGAAAAAGTATTTTTTTCTCTACTTGAAAAGTTATGGACAGAAAAATACCCTTCTAGTTTATTCAACCACTTGTATACAACATCTACATCTATCTGACCTTCAAATATAGGAATATCAAAGTTGATTTGTACCTTGAAGGGGGTGGTGCCTCCACTCGAGGAAGATGTGTCTCATGTTGGCAGCCACCGAAGGATTTGCACGAAACTATCCATCATCTCATTCCTGTGTTGCGTGAGGTATTCCTCAAGCGACATTTTGAAAGGATCTCATGTCCCATCATATTTCTTTTCTCCTGCCATGAGAGGTCGTTTTGGCATGTGAGAGATTTTTTCCTCAAGAGAAACAAGCTCGAGACCCAATTCTTTGTACCCTGACCTCGTTGGGGACATGCATTAAGACGAAAAGGAGAAGACTTCTCTGATGCCACTGATCCATATTTTATGAGAAGAAATAAATGAATACAGATTATTAAAATATTCTTAAAACATAATAATAGAGATACAGTAAAATTGGTTTCCTATTCAATAAGGAAATAAGCTAAAACTATAAAATGCAGCAGAAAACAAGCTTTTTGGAATGGTGGCGGCTTATCTCTAAGAAGCGATGCGACATATGCACTCATTATCCATAAGAAGATTACAATTATACTCCAAAGTCCTTCTTACAATAAACAATAATGTCAAAAACCCTAGACATCCAAAAACCTAACCCTAGGAGATGAAGTGCAAAAAGTCATGTGGGCCCCGTTTGGGTAAGTTAGTACATCAAATTCCTGGGGTCATAACTTTTTCATACGATCTTCATTTTAGGTGCACGATAGCCCATTGGAAAGGTCTAACCGAGGACTAGACATTTTGCTTCAATATATTAAGGTTCATTTTCGATTGTGGCGAGCCCTAAAATCATTGTTTAGAGCCTCAAAATGGCCCCACAAGTCAACGACCCAAAAACTAGGAAAGAAACTGCCAAAATGAACTAGTTGGAATAGGTGGGAGGCCACCGACATCCATCTGGATCAACACCATGGTTAATGAAATGGGATCCTTTCATAATAATGAGACTTGAGATTTGGTCGAGCTACCTAGTAGAAGGAAACATGTTCGTAGCAAGTGGTTGTTCAAGACAAATTTGAATGCAATAGGTCAAGTCGAGAAGTACAAAGCTCGACTAGTAGAGAAAGGATATTCCCAAGTCAAGCGAATCGACTTTGGTGATATTTCTTATCTTGTTGCCA
>ML813561.1:103991-127589 GCA_009831015.1 Picea engelmannii | reverse complement strand
TATATTATCCATCCATGGGTGTTGTATCTACATGTGCATTTTCCTTCATGTCCAAATACCTTCATCAATCTTGCGGTCCAAAACCCATGACTAGGGTTAACATCAATGACAACAACCAATCTTCCAACAATGAAGCCTAGGACCTCATTGATAGTTTTTTCCTAGCTTTCAATATATCATTTATTCCAAGAAGAGAAAACATTGTGGTTGATTCCCTCGCTATTTCAGCGCGCAATTTCAGAGTCCCTCTGCCACCTAATCTCAGGTATGATACAGAAGTAAAATAAAAACCCTCCATACCTGACAATGTCAAGCATTGGAAGGTTTTTGAGGATGATCTCGAAATCAAAAGATTCCTAGAGACTGTTGAGGAGTTTTCATCATTTCACATTGACCAAGACCCTACTTCTGAAGGTGATCCTTATGTTGATGATATTCTGAGCAAGATTGTTGATCATCATATTGTTCACCTACCTAGCAATCACATTCTGAGGGGAGTGGTTCCTTTGGAAAGGTTTTTTGATAGAAATGATGTGGCAGTAGAGGGTAAAGTCTCAAATGATAATCCTGATACAACTGAGTGCAACATTGGCACAGAGAAGGAGCCAAATTTTGTCAAATTGTCAAGTAGCTTGACAAGAGAGCATGGGACCGAGTATGCTAAGTTATCAAGGGAATTTGTTGATGTATTTGCTTGGACCTATGAAGACCTCAAAAAACATGACACGGTTGTCGTTGAGCATAATATCCCACTGAGAGAAGAGACTAAGCCATTTAGGAAGAAGTTAAGACAGATTAATCCTATTTTTCTACTTGTTATGGAGAAATAAGTAAATAAGCTATTGGATGCCCAAATCATTGTCCCCTTGAGATATTCTGAATGGGTCACCAATCTAGTCCCAGTGAGAAAGAAAAGTGGAGAAATCAGACACTATGTCGATTTCAGAAATCTGAATGGGAGCTCAAAGAAGGACAATTACCCCTTACCAAAGATGGAACATATATTACAAAGGGTAACTGGTGCATCAAGGATATGCATGATTGATGGATTTTTAGGCTACAATCAGATATCAGTCCTGCCTGAGGACGGTGAAAAGACAACCTTCACCACTCCTTGGGGCACATTCATGTATGCCAAAATGCCCTTTGGATTGATGAATGCAAGGGAAACATTTTAGTGATCCATGGACATAGCCTTCATTGGGGAGAAGGATCAGTTTGTGGTGATCTATCTGGATGACATAACAGTATTTTCCATGTCTGATAAAGAACATTGTTGTCATCTGAGGAACGTCTTCTCGAAATGTAGAAGATTTGGTCTTTCCCTAAATCCACAAAAATATTTGTTTTCCATGAAGGAGGGAAAGTTGTTGGGGCATGTAGTATATGCGGAGGGAGTGAGGATTGATCCCAGCAAGGTGGAGGCAATTCAAACCCTGCCACTTTCCAGGTCCAGGAAAGAACTCCAGTCTTTTTTGGGCAAAATTAATTTTTTAAAGAGGTTTGTTTCAAATTTCGTTGAGGTGGTAAAGCATATCACAGCCATGCTCAGGAAGGGGAATGAAGTAAAATGGACTGGTGAACCCAGAGAATACTTTGACAAAATCAAAAGGGCATTGACCGAGTCACATGTGCTTATCAGTCCTGATTATTACAAGGACTTTTTGATCTTTTCTTTCGCTTCCTTTGATACAGTGGTTGTTGTTCTACTACAGAAGAATAATGCAGGGTTGGAGTATCCTGTTTCTTTTTTCAACAGAGCATTGAGGGATATTGAGATCAGGTATGACATCATGGAAAAGCAAGCCTATGCCTTAGTGAAATCTCTCAAATATTTCAGAGTCTATGTCCTACACTTAAAGGTCATTGCATATGTTCCTTCATCTTCTGTGAAGGACATTCTTATTCAACTTGACATAAACGGGAAGAGGAGCAAATGGATCGACAAAATCCTTGAGTTTGATCTGGAAATAAAGCCCACCAAGATATTTAAAGGGCAAGGTTTATCCAAGTTGTTGGTTGAATCTAATTGTAAATCCTTGGGGGTTAATTTCATCAATGTTTGCTCATAAAAGCAGTAGGCTGAGTTTTCTAACAAGAGTTCTCAGGACAACTTGCCATTAGCAGAATGCACCTGGTATGGAGACATTATATATTTTTTGCAAGAATTAAAGCCTCCTAATGGAATGGGGAAGAGAAAGGCAAGATATTTAAAGATCAAAGCAATCAGATATTTCCTTATTGACTAGGTCTTGTACTGGAAATACCCTCTAGGAGTGCTTCTAAGATGTCAAGACCCACAGGAGGCCCAAAGAATTTTTTTTTATTTTCACAGTAGCCTATGTGGGGGACACCATTTTTGGAAGACCACAACCTACAAAATTCTCAGGGCTGGGTACTACTAGCCCACTTTATTCATTGATATTTGAAGAAATATCAGATCCTGCATCAAATGTAAAAAATTCTTAGGAAAACAACAGCTCAAATCCCTGCCACTAAATCCTGTAGTAGCTTCGGCACCCTTTCAACAATGGGGGTTGGAATTCATTGGGGAGATTCATCTTGCTTCAATTGGTCAACACAAATGGATCTTAACTACAACAGATTATTTCACCAAATGGATAGAAGCTATCCCCACCAGGAATGCTTCACACGAAGTAGTCATTGGATTTCTTGAAGATATCATGGAAAGGTTTGGCTGTCCAAATAGAATTATCACTGATAATGTTGCATCCTTCAATTCTGAGCCATTGATCAAGTTCTGTGAGCAGTTTGGGATTTCATTACTTCACCCCACTCCTTATTATCCCCAAGGAAATGGACTGGTAGAATCCTTTAACAAAATCTTGATCAAGCTTATTAAAAGGATGTTATAAGACAATAAGAAGGAATGGGATTCAAAGATGAAATTTTCTATGTGGGTTGATCGAGTGACGACAAAGAGATCCCTAGGCATATCCCCTTTCCAACTTGTTTATGGGACGAAAATTGTTTTTCCTTCTCATCTAGCTTTACCTGTAGCAAAATTCTTTCAGGATTATAAAGGAGAGCCTAACAATATGATCAAAAGAATTAATCAACTGGTGGAGGTCCAAAATACTAGAGAGTAGGTGATGGATAGACCTCACAACCTTCAGCAAAGGATCAAGCAAGCCTTTGACAGAAAGGGGAGAAAAGAAGATTTCCAGCTGGGAGATCTAGTGCTTAAATGGGATGCACCCATACAAGACAAAGGAAAGCACAACAAGTTTGAAGCCCTCTAGATTGGGCCCTTCAAAATCTCTGAAGTGTTTTTAAATAATACTTGTAGGTTGTAGGATTTGGAGGGTGAGGAGCTTTTTAATGGCCCTATGAAGGGGCATTTCCTGAAGAAGTGTTTTTTTTGAGCCACAAGTGGCTCCCCTGTGTTTATAAATATTATCTTCCTGCTTTTTTTTTCATTTTAATAAAGACTCCACAACCCAACATCAAGGCACTGGAATTGCACGATCTTGGTAGGTCGCAGGGAGCATGCCATCCCCCATGGAGCCTAATGTTATCACATATTCATGTCAATACCTTGGGGGTCTGTGTTTTCTTCCTGTGTTTGTAATTTTTCTTGTCTTCTCCCCTTCTTTCGACCCTATTGTGGTTTTCCTTTCCCATCCCGACATGCATTTCTCTTTCATTTGTAGTCATCCTTCTCGATCAACTAGTCTTTCCCAACCAATATGCCTTGAAGAGATCGGCCCTGCATTCCTCTGTCTCTTATGAAGGCTGAACCCTCCTCCTTTTACCTCCATCACTAAACCTTTTCCTTCCCAAACCTAAGTCTGGTCGGTCAAATCCCCATTTCCACTGTTTGCAGCAGCGAGCGAGCGGGAAAAGACTGGTTTCAACGGCGAGGATCTATCATCAAGGTAGATCGACAGTCATCGAGTAAACCAGAGCCATGGAGTTGCCCAAGGTTTATCACTAGGGATCATCCCTAATGGCGAAAGTCACGATTTAATTTGCACCATCCGATCCAGGTGGGGGACAGGTGGCAACAGATTGTACGATCCTGGGAGTCGTCATTTCAGGGTTTCTGTTAGTAAGCGCACCCACATCCTTACGCCCCAGAATGCAAAGCCCTGGGAGCCTGGACCATGGTCATAGCCCAGGGTCATATTGAAAGGATTGGACCAGTGAAGATGAGGGGCACATGGCCATGGTGAACCCACAATGAAATGATAGTCATTCCAATCTAGGTTGTTCAAGTAATAGAATCATGGCATTTTATTACACCCCGTCATGATTTCGGCTATCGCGATTCTAAGTGATAAGGGGTTTCTCCTCTCCATTAAAGATAGGCGAAAGAGAAACCTTGAAATGTCGTGGGGGGTCTGGTCCCATGATCCTAGTGTCCAGTCATATGGAAGGTGGGTCGATGACTTGGGACCTTCAGGGAATCATCGTGGTTGTCGGTTCTAAGTAGATCTGACCGTCAAATTATAAAGTAGTCATTTTGCAAGATTGGGCACCGAGGAAGAGGAAAGGAAGTGTATCGTGGATCCCCAGTGCAATAATTCCAAACACAGTTGAGACCGTCGATCAAGGATCGATCTGAACTATCCAAGTAAGAGACACATGATCATAGCCTGGGGTCCCATTGAGGGTAGAGCCAAAAGAAAGGGGAGCTAGCCTCTAAGCCTTAAGAGAAGGCGCGTGGTAATCCCCTGTACACGTAGTCTCGGCCACACACCATGGAATAAAGAAGTTAATGAAGTTTGAATAGGTGGTTGAAACATTAGCTCAAGCCATGAATGGAAGGTGTGGGAGGTCTAGAGCAATTAAGCCTATGGTACCCCTATGTGCAGGCTTTCCTGCAAGAGCCATGCCATCCTGAGCCTCCCCTGAAAAAATATCATTCACATGCTAGGATTGGAATTAATGGCTCAGCTACCCTCCTGCTATCAGGGGGGGCAAATTTCTCTGAGTATATATGCTCAGTTTTTGTATTTTTGAAAAGGATCGATGGTAGAGCTAAGCTCCCAATTGTAAAGTTTTAACAAGGCCTCTGGTTCTCTGGTTATGGACTAACACTTGAGACTTCTTGTTTAATGGCGGCTAGCCTCTTCTTTACTCTTTTCTTCTGACTCTTAAAGCCTAAGCATGGATGATTTAGTTGGGTGTTGTAATGATGATGTAGTGTATGTTTGATTATATGAGTTTTTGCAGCATTTTAAGTTTCTTGAAGTTTTCTCATATATGAGAGGATCTCATATCTAAGACTTTTCCTCCAAAGGTTGTTTGATGACTGGATGTCTAGAGAATACTTTCATTCCTTTCTCGTTTCTCCTCCACCTACTCACCACTAAGAAAATTACTGGCCTAAGTTAGATCAAGACCTCACTTAGCTCTGTATTTCCAACCTAGTTTTCTGAGTTAAAACGATATTGTTCTGAGTTTACTCCCATTCGGTCACCCTTTATAAACAACCTGTGACATATAAATTGATGGGTATCGGTCTTAATCCTACTACAATCCAGGAGTGACTCTTGGTGATAACACAGACACAAGGAAAATTGTCGAATTACCTCCATCACAAGTGGTCCACATATTTTCAGCATTTCCACGTGAACATCAAGTATAAAACATGAACTACCAATCCATTCGTTGATTTCCTCAGTCGACCTCCAGTCATGACACTCACCACTGTGTTATATTCTTGTGGCCATGAGACCTATGGATGGCCCCACCTCTATGGGATAGATACTGACTTTGAAAACACCTACCAAATTTTGGGTGGAAAAACAGTTGTCACTAATTTCCATCTTGAGGATGGGTTGTTGTGCCATCTGGGCCATCTCTGTGTTCCATCAAGAGAGAGAGAGAAGATGATTTTGGAATCCCACTACAATCGAGTCGCAAAACACTTTGGTGTGGAAAAGACAATGGAATTTTTCGAGTGACATTTCTACTGGCTGAAACTTCGACAGGATGTCAGCAAGTATATATGGTCTTGCATTGCTTGCGTTATTTCCAAACCAACCACTAAGAAAAAAGGCATGTACACTCCTCTTCCTACTCCTGACAATCCCTGGGAATCCATCTCAATGGACTACATGTTGTTCCTTTCATCCACCACGTGCGAAAATGACTTTGTTTTGTGATTGTTGGTCACTTTTCCAAAATGGCGATTCTGGCCACCTGCAAGAAGAGCATCACAATGGAGGCCACTGCCAAGCTCTTCTTTGAATGAGTGTGGGTACACTTTGGGATCCCACAAACCATTATCTTAGATCAGGACAATTGATTCCTCAACACATTCTAGTTGAGCCTCTGGTCACTACTAGACACCAAGCTCACTAAGTCCATTGCCTTCCACCCCCATACGGATGTCCAAAACAAGGTTTTCAACTAAATGATTGTGCACATCCTACACATGTAAAATTCCAAGCACCCCCACACATGGGATGAGAGTATTCCCTATGTTCAGCAGAGCTACAATAGATCCATACATAGCTCAATCGGCCATAGCCCCTTTGAGGTGGGGTTGGGATTTCAACCATTGGGTCCCATGGATGTTGCACTACCCCTTGCGGCCACCCAGGAAGACTCATCGCATGCTCTAACTGGAGATGAAAAAGACACTTGGTTCATTGAGAGGATCCAACACATCCTCCAACATGTTCATGATATTTTACTAAATTCCAATTCTAAGTACAAGCAACATCGTGATCAACATCGAGTGCCACACCAGTTTCAGGTGGGAGACAAAGTTTGGTTGAATTTGCAAAAAGAATTCCTTATAGGGCCTCATCGAAAGCTTTGTCCACTCCATTATGGACCTTACACCATCACCAAGGATGTGGGTTACAATCCTTTCAATATCAACCTTCCCCCCTTCCTTGGCTTGCACCCAATATTCAATGTGGACCTCCTTCAGCCTTATTTTCCACCATTATTGGACACCTCGAAGATAGTAGAACAATTGACACCAACATAGCTCAACCTTGGCTGCATGGAACATGCATCCACTAGTTATATCATGGATATAAAGGTCAAGGGAACTTGCCAACAGAGGATCCAACTTTATCGGGTTGTCAAAGTAGGGAAACTCTTGCACCAAGGCAAGTGGCTCACCCGGGGCCAAATTCAACAAAACTTTTCTCATCTAATGAGGGAAATCAATGCAATGCAGACCATTTATTCCTAAGGGGGGAGGATTGATCTAGGAGGATCTCAGTGACCACCCACCTTTTCCAATTGGCTCAAAACAATTTTTTTGTAACTTACTATTTTTAGTAGTTTTTCGATTCCCAAACTTCCAGGGCCATTTTGAGGGCCCAAATGAATTTTTTTCATGATCGGTCACCTCATTGTTAGAAAAAGGATTTTATTGATCCCCATAAATGAATATCCTCATTAATACCTTTCCAATGATCTATCGTGCTCCCTAAACAAAGATCGTATGCAAAAGTTACGACCCTAGGAAGTTAATGTACTAAGTTACCCCAATAGGGCCCACATGACTTTTGGCACTTCATCTTCTAGGGTTAGATTTTTGGATGTCTACGGTTTTGGCATTTATTTTTATTGTAAAAAGGCCTTCATGGCCTCATTGTAATAATATTCTTGCGAATGACCGTAGCCGTCACATCTCTTCTCAGAGATAAGTTGCCACCATTCTAGCAAGCTTGTTTTCAGTCTATAGTTTACAATTTTCAACATATTTCTTATTTAATAGAAGTCAAGTTTTACTATATCTCTTAAATTTTTAAAGTGAATCTATGTTAATATTAAAAATCTGTGGTTTGATTCCATTCCACGCATAAATCCAGATCAAATTTGGTATCATCATCTCAAACTGTTCTGACCAAGGTCGAAATGAGATTCTAATAGATTAGATAATAGGAAATGGTAGAAGCATCAAAATAGGGAGATATCGTTGTCTAGGAGTAGGGGAAAAATTCATTCTTTCCCCTCTCCTGATTCAAGCCTTAGTAGTTTAGGAAATCGTTTTCCTGAAAGACACCAAAACTGACTACCCACAACCAATAGGTCACCCATGATGGATATCAATAGACACTTTAAATCTCTCTGAGGATCTCCATGATGAATGGAATTCCTATGTGGGAAATTTATGCAAAAGCCATATTTTTCTAGATGAAGACATGAAGGACCCTTTGGTTTGGATGAAAAAATTTAAGAATGGATCTTTCACAAAAAAAATTGGTTACAAATCCTGGACTAAACACTTTTTGGGAGAAAAAAATGGCGGTGGGGTAAAATGTGGAAATTCAATGCCCGCCTAGATGAAATATTACGTTGTGGCTTGCTTTAAATAAAAAATTACTTACCTAGGAGAATATCATTAAAAGGGCCTAGAACGGACCCAACTAGTTTTCTCTTTGTAAAGAAACCTTTGAATCAGTTTATCATATTTTTATTCATTGTTCTTATGCAACAAAGGTTTTTCACTTGGTCAAAGAAAATCTATAGGCCAAAACCGACTGGAGTAAATTGAGATTGGAGGAATGTTTCAAAGATTGGTTGTTGGATAGGTCAGTGAATCTTTATGCCATCTTACCAAGTATCCTAGTCAATATTCTGTGGTGGGCACTCAATTCAAATGTTCATAGAGATAAACTTGTCCCTACGGAAGTAACAACTTCCCTAATGGTGGGGAAAACGATGGAATTCTTGAAGAAACAAAAAACAAATACCCAACGGATCCCTGTGCTTCCACCCATTGGGGATATTTCGATGGTTCTAGTTAGGGCCATCCTCTGATGTATGAAGTCGGGGTGATTCTTTACATCATCCATAAGCACTATATTTTCATCAGATATGTGTTAGGGCTAGGTTCCAACAACCAAGAAAATTTTATAGCCTTATGGACCCTTCTAGGGACAATGAAAGGAAACAATGTCAGGAATTTACAGGTGATAGGATATTCAAAGATAGTGATAGATTGGGAAAATGGTAAAAACTCAAAACAAGATATTAGACTTCAAAATATTATGCGTGATATCAAACGCACTTGTCATGCCTTTGAGAAGCTCTCCTTCCTTCACATACTATGGGATTTGAACTCCAAAGAAGACAACTGTCTAAAGAAGCACTGATCCTTCCAACTGGGGCATTCGATTACTAGGATTTCCTCGATGGGGAGGAAATAGAAGCTATGGAATGTCGGTTTTAGTTAAATGTACAAACAATGCTATTTATTGTTAATGGAGTGAGGGAAAAATGTTTTTTTGTAAAGTTTTTTTAAAATGAAGAATTGATCGATTAGACGAGTCTGACTAAGGGGAAGGGAATAGTTTGAAAGATACATTTTTTTTCGCTAAAGGAATGTATGTAACATCTAGGCTATAGAAAAAAACATGTATTACACTTTCAGTGTTAATGAACAAACAAATTTCTCTGGAAAAAATATTTCTCTGGGATTCATGAGAGATACTACAACCCCAGAATTCACATCCATAAATAATAACAAGTGTAACAAGAGTCTCAAAGAGGATTTTATTCTTATCCAAAATCCAAATATCGACTGATTTACAATTGTTTTCAAGTCCATAATAAGCTTTCCATCCCCCAATAAACTTTTTATCAATGCTATAATTCTAGTTAAGCTTGTGGTGAATATGAACAAATATGATGTAATAATAGTCATAAAAAAATCATTATGTGATGTAGTAATTAATAGGTAATAATGATAAGTCATACTCTTTGTGAATGATATGATTTATCATCCCGATGTGTATATATATGTACATCACTCTAACTCAAGTACATCTCAATAAATAATGAATAATAATTATTATCCCTTCTAGAATATATAGATTCATCCTTGTTATTATGGATGCTCAGGTGAAGTGACCAATAGCTTTTGTTCTAGTGGTATTAGAGTGGTGTTTCCACTGTCTTGTGGTTAAGTACATTTTTTTCCAGTTGTTCCGTTGATCTAGAGAGAAAAATAAGAAGAAGAAGAAGAATTTTGGTTATTCTATTATGGCCCAAAATCCTTGATAGAAAAAAAAAAAGTGCCCATAAAGAATTATAAGTCAAACAAAGATTCCATGCTTGGAAATAAGTGAAGTTAATTACCACCTACATGATAAGAAAACATAATTAAAAAAAAAAATCCAAGTATCTTTAAAAGTGCATAAGTTAATTTCCACATATATGGTAAGACAATGCAATTAAAAAGGAATGATTCCAAGCATTTTAAAGAAGAAGTATCAAGTAAATCATATAAATAACTTGACAACTTAGAAGAAGGCTATATAACATATCAAGATTGTGAAGAAATAAAAAATAATAATTGAATCTTTATGTGGATGATATTTTGCATGAGGATAAGACAAGTTTGATACATTGTGAAAAGTCACTGGGTTAAATAAAAGTACATAAGAAGTCACAAAAAATTCAAAAAAGTGAAATATTAAAGTTTATAAGAGATTTATTGTTAAAGTAAATAAATAATGAAAGTATTTACATTTTTAAAATATTCATAAGAAGGTCAAATACTATTATAAAAACTATATTCAAATGTTCAATTAAAGGGTTATAAAATTAATCCTTTAGCTTCAATCAAAAGAAAACTGAAAAGACTAAATGAAGAAAAAAACCTAATGTGAAGGCTAAAAGATAAGGTTAATCATTGTTTTTAATCAAGTTGAATTTTGGTGAAAAATAATATATAAAGAATTATAAAGTGTGCCAACCTAAATTTAAATTTCAAACTTGAATGAATTATTCAAACTGACCTTCAAATATAGGAATATCGAAGTTGATTTGTACCTTGAAGGGGGTGGTGCCTCCACTCGAGGAACATGTGTCGCGTGTTTGTAGCCGCCAAAGGATTTGCATGAAACTATCCATCATCTCGTTCCTCTTTTGTGTGAGGTATTCCTCAAGCAACATTTTGAAAGGATCTCATGTCCCATCATATTTCTTTTCTCCTTCCATGAGAGGGCCTTTGGGCGTGCGAGAGCTTTTTTCCTCAAGAGAAATAAGCGTGAGACCCAATTCTTTGTACCTTGACCTCGTTGGGGACATGCATTAATACGACAAGGAGAAAACTTCTCTGATACCAATGATCCATATTTTATGAGAAGAACGAAATGAATACAAATTATTAAAATATGCTTAACATAGAATAACAAAGATACAGTAAAATTGGTTTCCTATTCAATAAAGAAATAAGATGAAACTGTAAAATGCAGCAGAAAACAAGCTTGTTGGAATGGTGGCGACTTATCTCTGAGAAGAGATGTGACAGCTGTGCTCATTCTCCAGAAGAAGATTACAATTATGCTTTGAATGCCTTTTTACAATAAACAGGAATGTCAAAAACACTAGACATCCAAAAACCTAACCCTAGGAGATGAATTGCCAAAAGTCATGTGGGCCTTGTTTGGGTAAGTTAGTACATCAAATTCCTGGGATCGTAAATTTTTCATACGATCCTCACTTTAGGTGCACGATAGACCATTGGAAAGGTCTAACCGAGGACTACACATTTTGTTGCAATCTATTAAGGTTCATTTTCGATTGTGAGGAGCCCTAAAAATGTTGTTTATAGCCTCAAAATGGCCCCACAAGTCAGGGACCCAAAAACTAGGAAAGAAACTACAAAAATAAACCAGTTGGAATAGGTGGGAGGCCACCGACATCCATCTAGATCAACACCATGGTTAATGAAATGGGATCCTTG
This sequence comes from Picea engelmannii, assembly GCA_009831015.1. Taxonomy (NCBI): domain Eukaryota; kingdom Viridiplantae; phylum Streptophyta; class Pinopsida; order Pinales; family Pinaceae; genus Picea; species Picea engelmannii. The sequence goes on along the minus strand of ML813561.1, from coordinate 115,900 downwards.
CATAATAATGAGACATGGGATTTGGTCAAGTTACCTAATCGAAGGAAACATGTTGGTAGCAAGTGGTTGTTCAAGACAAATTTGAATGCAATAGGTCAAGTCGAGAAGTACAAATCTCGACTGGTAGAGAAAGGATATTCCCACGTCAAAGGAATCGACTTTGGTGATAGTTTTTATCTTGTTACCAAATTAACTTCCATTAGAGTATTGATGCCTCTGACTACAAAATTTGAACTTGACATAGAGAAAATGGATGTGAAGACAACATTCCTACATGGGGACCTAGAAGAATAAATCTACATGAAACAAGTTGAAGGATTTGCAATAAAGGGAAAGAAAGTGATGGTGTGCAAGATAAAGAGATCCCTTTATGGTATAAATCAATCACCAAGGATTTAGTACCAAAATATCGACACATACATTCTTGGTTTTGGATTTGTGAGAAGAAAGGTTGATCACTGTGTGTATTCCAAGAAAGAAGGTGATCATTTCATTTATGTAGCATCGTATGTCGATGACAGGTTTTTGGTTGTAAACTGCATGGATTTTATAAAGGAGGTGAAGATGCATCTTTCCTCCAAGTTTATCATGAAGGATCTCAGTTCTTCTAACTTCATTATGGGGATAAAGACTAAGAGAGATCGAGCAGTTAGAAAACTTTGGTTAAATTAGAGGACGTACATTGAAACTGTATTAAAATGTTTCAACATGCATGAATGTAAACTAATCAACACACCTATTCCTACAGGGGTAAAACTAACCACTGAACAACATCTAAAGACACAAGAATAAAGAGAGGACATGCCATGTGTTCCCTATTCTAGTTTTGCTAGTATTCTAATGTATGTAATGGTATGCACTGCACCAGATATTTCCCATGTAATGGGAGTATTGAGCAGGTACATGTTGACACTTGGGAAAGAGAACTATACCATTGTCAAGGGCGTGTTCAGGTACTCTTGTGGCACAAAATAGTATGAAATATGTTACCAAGGGAAACCTGGAATTAATGGGGAAGTGAATGTACATGGCTTTGTCGACACCGACTGGGCTGGAGATATTGATCGACAAAGGTTGAACAATGGATATGTTTTTAATATTTTTGGTGGAGAAATCATTTAGATTATTAAGAGATAGGTGGATTTAGCTTTGTTGACAATGTACGTTGAATATGTGGCAGCTACTCATGCAAGCAAAGAAGTATTTTGGTTGCATAGATTGTGTTCAGCGATTGGGTTTAAAAAAGAACCCAAGAGGATAAATTGTGACAGTGAGAGTGAAATTTATTAGCAAATAATCCAACTTACAATTTTAGGACAAAGCATATTGATGTACAATACCATTTCGTGAGAGACATGGTGGAAATAAAGAAGGCGTTGCTAGAGAAAGTAGACACTTATCTCTGAGAAGAGATGTGACGGTTGTGCTCACTCACAAGAAGATGATTACAAAGAGGCTCTAAAGGCCTTTTTACAATAAACATGAATGTCAAAAACCCTAGACATCCAAAAATGTAACCCTAGGAGATGAAGCGCCAAAAGTCATGTGGGCCCTGTTTGGGTAAGTTAGTACATCAACTTCTCGGGGTCATAACTTTTTCATACGATATTCGTTTTAGGCACACAATAGCCCATTGGAAAGGTCTATCCGAGGAATACACATTTTTCTACTATCTATCAATGGTCATTTCCGACTGTGGCCAGCCCTGAAAACGTTGTTTAGGGCCTCAAAACGGCCCCTCAATTTAGGGACCTAAAAACTAGGAAAGAAACTGCCAAACTGGAAAACTGCCAAAATCAACCAGTTCGAATAGGTGGGAGGCCACAAAAATCCATCTGGATCAATTGGAGAAACAAGTTATAGACATTCACAGATTCCAACAATAGATAAAAGAGATGCAACAACAAAATAACAATAAAAAAATCACTCTCGAAATAGAGAATTAAAATATTAGCAAAAAGATATCGTCCAAAAATGATGAAATTTTTCGTTTCAAAAATCATAATAAAACTCTACTTGCAAAAATGAAGAAGTTGGAGAGTGAAAGGAAGGCACAAAAAAATGTACAAACAATGGATATGGTACTGACATAGGTGCAATCTATTTGGAAAAACCTAATGAACTGATATTATTGAAGTTGTATTAGTGGAAGAGCTTCCAAAAGTTGAAATTGTAGATAAAGAGGCCTCAGTAAAAGATCCCAAGGACTTAAAAATGGAAGCGATGCATAGAATTAAAGATGAACTCAATGAAGATAAAGAAAAAAATTCCAAGTTACAAAAAGATAGTAATGAATTAAAATAAGATCTTAAGAATAAGGGTGACCAAATGTGTAAGGTGAAATCCCTTAATGAATCACTCATTAATAAGGTTAAAAACTTAAAGAAAGTGAGTACTAGCAATGGAAAGTTGGAAATTTTTGAGTTAAAGGAAGAATTGAAAAATAAAGATGAAAAAATCAAAAGGTTGTGCAAACATAATCAAGAACTTATTAATGATGTTAAGAAGGTAAGAAGTCATTTACAAGAGTCTAAATCAAAGAATAGGGATGAAGATATTTCCACAAAAATTGAAGAGTGTATTATCAAAATATTGAAGAGGAAATTTGCAAGAAGGTTGAAGAATTCTTAAACATTGATGTGGTGAAATCATAGATGCAATCTAGAATTGAGGAAGGATGTAAGAATTTGTTAGATGGTATCACATTGCAACTTCAAAAGGAGAAATAATACAAGATTCAAGAAAGTCATGAGAATATACTTGAATAAGTTAAGCTCCAATTGGATAATGTACATGCAAAACATAATGGTATTATCTCCAAGTCTAGAGTAATCAAAGACCAAGAAAAGAGGAAAGAGAATGTTATTTTCTCTAGAAATAAGGTAATTGTAATGGGTGTGTAGAATGAAGCAAAACCATCACTTGTGAAACCATATCGACAACCTCATTTCCAAGGAAGTTTTCAAGGAAGACATGAAGATCGATATCAATGTTATCAAGGAAGATTATGTAATACTCATCAATATTCATAGAGCAGGGCATCACAAAACCATTATCTTGTATCAAATATAATATAATTAAATTTTAAATTTTGTAATAATTCAATGGTCAACATTCCCACATGAAGGGTTACGCCCCAATTAATCTATAGAACATAAAATGTTGACCTTTAGGCATAATAAATCATTAAGAAATATTAAATATATAATTTTATTTATTTGGTTGTTTGGAAATTGGTATCATATCCAAAGATCTTGGAAAAAACTATGGGATTTAAAAGGTGTTGATAAAACCATTCAATTGTTCTCTCACCTATCCATCTCATTCACCATACATTTATTCTCTCAACTACCCACTCATACCTCAATTGCCATCTCTCCTTCACACCCAACCACCAAATCTCCTTCACACAAGTCACCAACTCTTTTCCCATGTCATCATATAGCACTGGTGTACAATAATATTGTACAACATATGTTCTTATAAACCATGAAAACTATTTCATCATACAATGTCATGTTGGTTAGCCACCTTCAGATGATCTCATATCTTACATGTTAGAATTTTGGGGGTCCTTTTGGGCTCAAAATCATGAGGTGGAAAGATAATTTAAGGAAGACTTCATGTGCCAATGAGCCTCCAAATTTAGAAATAATTGATTCAGTAAAAAAAATGGAAGCAATATTTAAAGCTCTTTCGAACAAGAAGAAATCAAAGATGAATTTTCTCTGGTAGGAGCTCAATGCATTAAAAAATGGTGTCAAGGGAATTAGTAGTCTGAATTGTCACACATCATTTCTACAGCCACACTAATCATCTAAATAAAGTTGATTCAATGGTTCTTCGCATAAGGTTAAACTAAATATATCTAAGTTTGATGGTGAGTATGGTTAAGAAGGAGCAATGTGGATTAAAATAATCAAAATTTATTTTGACTATCAACACATACTTAATGATTAAGAGAAAATTAGCATCGCAGTGATGCACTTAGATCAAGTGGCATGTGATTGTTTCTAATGGTGGAACTCCAAATCTCAAGGGCTAGCTAGATATTGGGACACATTAAAAGGAATAAATTAAATGTTTCCAAGATATAGAAGAATATGGAATCTTCATCAAACTTGCCCAATTGTAACAGAAAGGCATAGTGGAAGAATATTTTAACAAATTGTATGTATTAACTACCCATGTAATATCAATATCAGAGAAACATCTACTGAATATTTCTGTAACAAGGTTGAAACCAAAAATGCAACACCAAATCAAATTACTAGACCCCAAGGATATAGAGAAAGCTCAAGAAAAGGACAAAATTATTGAAGAAAAACTCTCGCTAGATCACAGTTCCTTAACCCCTAGCCTGAGAATTGTTTTTTGAAATACATCCCTCCTCATCCAAGGAAATCATCATCAAATAAAAAGAAGGAAACGAAATTGTGCTTAATATGCAACACACCCAATTGGATTCCAAGGCATAAATGTAAGGACAAAATATTTTTCCCGTGCAAGAAAGACAATAGTAATTATAGTGATAGAAACAAAGAAGAGGAAGTTGGGGATACATCCTCTTCCAATGATGGTATTGAAAATGAAGAATCTAAAAAATTGACATCCACACCAACACTATCTGTAGTCGCAACGATAGGTATTACCCAATCCAAAATCTCAAGGTCTTTGGATACATTAAGAAAACTAAAATAACGGTGCTTACAGATAGTGGTAGTTTGCACAATTTTATAGAAAAAAATGACTAGAGTAATTAAATGTATTTGTCTAACCTACATCTAACCTTCAAATCACAATCTTGGGGGATAGAACTACATCTTGCGATGAGAAATGTAATAAAGTAGAATTGACTATTGATGACTACAAGTTAATATACTCGATGTATTCCATTGTGATTGGAGGAGTGGACATTGTCCTAGGATCCCAATGGTTGGACTCCATCAGAACAATAAGATTGAATCTACAAAAAAAAATCCTAAGATTCTATGAAAACAGATAAAAATAAAAATTCCATTGAATCAACAACCTACCCACCCAATTAGTCTCATCTAGCAAAATGAAGAAAATGATTTGGAAGGGAGATCAAGCCTACCTTTTGCATTGTTATTCAATGGAAAGAATGTATGATGAAACAAAATATCCTAATAGACTTGATAAGATACTTGAGAAATATGACATTGTCCTTCAAGACTTACCTCGTGGCCTTCCCCCAGTACATTGAAGATATCATATCATAGAGCTGCTCGGGTGAAGTGACCAATAGGTTTTCTTCACATTTTCCTTGAGTCAGGGAATACTTCCTCCAAATTCCTTATCAATGCTTCCAATCATATCTTTAGTTTTCTAGTCCTTCCCTCCCTTGTGACACTTAGCTCCAACCTTTTCAATGGTCACCACCACGTTGTTTCTTGAACCCCCATCATCTATGAAATTTTACTCCTTGACCCACCACCATGCCCATTCGATTGTGGGTAGTAAAACCCCCTAAATTTCCTCTTCTTCTCCCTCATTTTAGAAATTATCCTCCACTTCCAATGCAAGAAAGTTATAGACTATGTATTTAGTATTGACCACCCCATATAACAATCTACCCTCCTAAATAATGGATGTGGTGTTAGATGAGATCCCTATGGAAAACATCCCTCAACTACCCAAAGTACATATGGTGAATAAAGCATTGACCCCTTTAATTGTGATGATCAAAGAGGAATAGAGTAATCCATTTTATTTCAAGAAAATGGGATAATATGCACGTTTAATGACCCCTAACAAAAGATAATGTATCTACACCATTGGATCTCCAAAACATGCAAACAAAAAATAAAAGATGAAGACATTGTTTTCTCATGCAAAAAGGGATTCTTCATAGTGGAATTCAAACTAGCATAAGACAGAGGTCATATCCTTAACTTCATGCCTTATTTTTTGGGGGAAGTAGGACAATTCAAGAAACCATGGGATTTGACATTCAATTGTACTTCAAATTCTCTCTCCACCTCCCTAGTCTAGGTAAGAATTCCTATTCTTCCATTGCACTTCTGGGGTTTTAATTTAGTGCAAGAAATAGGAAATGCTCTAGGTAAGTTTCACTTCTAGTTTGTTGAAATGAAACATAGGCATATTACCACATATACCTACATCTACATAGGAATGGAACTTAACAAATAATTTTCTACAAATGCCAAGTTTCTAGCCAAAGACTGCTCATAGATCCAACTACTTGAATATGAGCAAGTTGTCATTCACTAAAGGGATTATTTTGAAACGAGACATAATGTAATCGAGCGTGCTAAAAAAATCAGTAGATTAAAAAAACCCTTAGAGGAAACCCACTTGGTGGGATAAGGAAACCCAATACCACCATCAAATAAATAAAGAAACACCTAAGGACACCTATCTCGTTGCTAGAGATCAACACTCTCATTCACCCCAGGAAAGGAATAAATGCAAGAAGGGGGGAAATAACACATGAACATCTCCCTAGAAACACCTAAGTCATCGAGTAGTTGAACATTCCCCTAGAATCAAGGAACCTTTTAGCACTGCAAATAATAGCAAAGACTATAATCCCCTCCCCCTCTAATGATCTCTCCCCTACGCTCAAAAAAAGGTAGGACAATTTGTATAGATCTGGTAGAAAAAGAGGAGGATGCTTTGGAAATCCCTCATGTTTAGTGTTTTCTCCTTAATATGTAGTGAATATAACTATTGAGCTAGAAGAAAGAGAGTTGTCCGAGCCTCCCACTCTATTCCAAGATAAAACAAAGAAGTGGAATCATTTTAATTATAAAAAATCATAATATTTTTCATTGATAAACATTTTAAGTGAAATGGTAATGGAATCAATGGAAATGTGACATATCTAAGAGAAAATATGACAAACTGGTGCAGGGATCATCATTATCAAAACACAATGAATGAAAAATAGCCTATATTGTTTGTGGTTGGTTATGGACATTTAAATTATATTCCAAATGGGTGGAAGTTTTAACGCAGATCAGATGGAAGGATTTTTAATCAAATGGGTTATCAATTTTTGAATTCATATCTTGTAGGATTTACAAATGTAGGAGTTTGTTCCACAATACAAGGCATGTTTGATGGCTATACGCTATCGCAACTAAAGCTTTATTCGTGAAATATGGAACTTTAGAAATCAAGGGGCAGAGGAGGTCTCGGCAGGCTTATGTCTGATGCCATAGAAGCTAAGCCACCGTGCGCATGGCTCGTGTAAGTAATGAAGTTCATGAGAACAATCTATAGGTTATTTCAACAATGTTAGTGTATGATTAATTTTATGATTATAAATCATTTTTGTTTTTTTAATGTTTTATGTTTCTCAATAATGAATGTTTGAATCATCCATATGTTTAAATGGAAATCATTAAACATACTTATATTAAATTTAGTGGTATTGTCGTTAAGTAATTTTATAAGCTTTTAAAAACCATTTAACCCTGTCAAAAGTAAATGTTAAATGCGATTTTTTATTTTATTTATAACAATAAAAATGAAATGAAGAGAAACTAACATATCCTAAGTGTGCACTACTAAACCTTAGTTTAGTTTTCATTTCGTCATCCCTCATAGGATGGAACAACACTCCCCAATCCTCATTTTCCCTGAGGCCATAGAATTTTCAAGCTTTAGTCATCTCCTCCATCAAGTCATCCTCCTCCAAGAGAATTCCCTCTAGATTGGTGAAGAACTTAGCATCACTACTTTTAATGTCGATCCCCCTCTATCTATTCACAAGCTTAAGGATTTTGTACTTGCTAGAAAAGTCTCACTAGACAATTTGTTGGTATTTAGCCTTCTCTTAGATAAATGGATTTACGAATGCAGAAGAACTAGATGACAATGATAAAAAGTCAAGATCTTTTATTATTTTATGGAAGAGAATATTACACTTCGTTGTTTGAATTGAAAGAGGACAAGATATCATCTTCATAAATCATTCATATTTTATGGGGCCGAGGGGAATGTACCTCAACCATTGGACCCCAAACTTTGACACTACAAGAAGAACACTTTCTAGTGGAGGCTTTTGTAGAACCTCCCCACACCATTTCTCCATTATCCATTTATAGTAGATGTTACTAGCAAAGGTGGGTAGCTAGAGATTTTAGCAAATATTTTTTAGTCAATCAACATAAATTATCTTAGGCATCCTAGTGTGCTCACATATAGGGTGCATCTATATGCTCCCATTATAGATGCTCTAATAGTCACTGTTACTATTCTGTTAAAAAAAAATGCTTTAAAATCAATTCTAAACATACTCTAGTTGGTGCATCATTGAATAGTAAGCACACGAGCACATTACTATTTAAAACAGACTGAATAAGGTTTAGATATTTTGTTATTCAATATCAATTTTTATTTTAAAAATTTCAATATGTTATTAGCATGCTCCCATATAAGGTGCACTGATGTCTTCCTATTATAGGCACACTTGAGGTCATCATTACTATTCCATGATCAAATATCAATTTAAATCAATTACAAACATACTCTAATGGTGTGTCTTTACAATGTAAGTGCATTAGTGCATCGTTATATAAGACACACCAAATGAAGTTTAGCCATTTTGTTATACAATATCTGTTTTATTAAAATATTACAAAAACTTATTGGTGCCCTTCCACATAGGGTACACTAATGCATTCTCGTTATTGGCGCACTTAGGGAATTGTTACCATTCACTGATAAAATATCGATTTAAATCAACTCTAATCATACTATAACTACCATATTTAAACCATAAGCACGCTAATGCATCTCCGTGTAAGATGCACCAATTAAGATTTAGACATTTGTTATAAAATATTGGTTTTTATTTTAAAAATTGCAAAAAATTATTAGTACACGTAGTGATTTGTTCATGCAAAGGTGCATACTAATAAATGGTGCACCAATTGAAAAACCTAGCAGTGCATTGGAAACCTAAGAAAGCACGGGTGTGTCTTACTATCAAGCACACCGAAGTAGGTTATTTTTTTTTTAAAATTGCCAAACCATAATTTCATTTTAACTTTGCTTGAGTTATTTAAACCATATAATCATTGGTGTTCACCATTTCTATATGATTGCTCCATTGTTGGTGTTACCATATTATCAATTTCTTGATTCCTTCTCTTTGCTGATACACTTGGTTTGATTTGGAATTTTGCAAAATGGTACTAAATTTTCCTTTTTTTTTTCTCTATGAAACAACCATATCTCCTTTGTAGGAAAAAGATCAAATAAATTGATTATTATCTCTTCATTTACATTTTCAACAATTTAAAATTTAAAATTAGACTTTAAATTTTATGTTTTCTTAATTAAATAAAAATAAAAATATATAAACGATACGTTCAAGCCATTTGTCTTACATCAACCTATTTAGTGTGTCCCTCTTATTAATATGATGCACTATGCTCAGTGCATGTAGTCAAATAGACCACACTATTGAAACCAAAGAATAAAAAAACTACCATGCCTTGTGCATGTAGTCAAATAGACCACACTATTGAAACCAACGAATAAAAAAACTACCATGCCTTTTTGATGTGCTATATAATGTTAATAGTCACCATTAGTGGTGTTTCTATATATTAAAGTGCATCATTCAATGCAAATTTGTTATTATAGATTTTCCTTGTTTCTTAATTCTCTAAGAAATGATACGTCTTTGATAGTGCTTCCATGCATACCAAGGACACCATAAAAGTTAAATTTAATAAATATATTTCCCCATACTTATCAATGCACTTGGAAATGTAACTTATCAATGCACTTGGAAATGTAAAGGGGCATTATAATGTAATCATGCTTTCATATATATAAAAAGTGTATGGAGAATTTCAAATTAAACTAAATAAATATTCATCGTCTCACTAGTTCACTTCAAAATGTGTAAATGTATCATTATTAGTGCATCCATTCAATAGAGCACATTCAATAGAGCACATTGTTGAAGCCAAAGAAAAAAATCATGTACTTTTTTTTTTCGCTTTATATAATGTTAGGATGCATTATTTACATTGCTCCAATATATTGTAAGAATATTATTGAGTGCACTTTATTTAGACTTACTTTACTCATTAATTGTAATGCATTACATGTATAATTTTTAGAAAAATTAAAATTCATGAAAGGGAAAATACAAGAAAATAAGATTAAATCTACAAAATGTATTTCTTATATTAAAGATTTTTAATAGAAAAATGTTCCTGAGATTCTTTGAAGGGTAAACATCTTATGAGCGGAGCTCCAACTATGACAACAACACTTCAAAAATCATTTCATAGGCTTTTAGTTCCATAAATAGCTTTTTAATAGCAAAAACCCTAACTAGTTGTGATCATGTCATTAATGGGTACAAACCATCTAGTAAGCCTTATTTAATAAAGAAAACATTTTTCACATTAAGTAACTACCTACTAGATATCTAATAGACCTTATTCAAAGAAGATTCACTTGTACAATAATTGACTAACTACTAAGTACCAAAGTAGGGAAGTTAGGGTAGGACCCTGACATGCTCCTATCCTTTAAAAGTAGCATTGTCCTCAAGACTAGAGGTGTGGAAACTACTGTAAAATAGTTGTTGGTTCCCAGATGGCATATTCTAGGTGCATATCTCTGGATCAAAACTTCTTAAATTGTGCTCTAGTGTAGTTGACACTCTCCATTAGCCAATACTACTTCCGGTTGGGGCCAAATGGACCCTTCTTCATCTAGTTTTGGGAGGTTAGATTAAACTCAACAATTCAAACTCACCACCTCCTTTGAATAAGACATATGAAAGATTGGATGGATATTTGAGTGAGTTAAAAGTGTCAATTTGTAAGCAACCTGTCCAATGCAACTTGTCCAGTGCATTAGATGATTTGATAGGGTCCATAGAATTTAGCTATGGTCCAAACAAATTTCTTTTGTCTTCTTCTTTCATGTCTTAGAGCTAATAATGCCAAAGAAAACCACTTGGAAAATGAAGGATCAACAATGGATCAAGGACATTGGTTATGAAACAAAGGAAGGGGGTGAGGGAATTTAGTGTAAAAGAACTTTGATAATGACTCTTCGTAATCCAAGCTCCTTTTTGGTGGACCATAGTTAAGCAAGGAGAATGGGGATTTGAATATGCCAACCAACCTCACCATCATTCTGCCATTGGGGAGCATTCTAGTCTTTCACCCTAACCTATTATGCCATCTCGCATGAGAAAAAATGAGTAAATTCTCATGTGTCCTCTTTTTCTTCCTCATTATTGTAAAAGGTATCTAGAAACAACCATATCTAATTCCACTCACATAAAATAATAAAAGTAATGAAATTTTTAACTTAAAACTCTAATTTTTTTTTTTTTAATGAATGAAATTATACATATAAAATGTTAACATCATACAATCTAATTAATAAGAATAATGAACATTTTTAGCTTAAAACTGTAAAAAAATTATTTTAAAGAGATGAAATTATACATATAAAATGTTAACATCATACAATCTAATTAATAAGAATAATGAACATTTTTAGCTTAAAACTGTAAAAAAATTATTTTAAAGAGATGAAATTATACATATAAAATATTAACATCATACAATCTAATTAATAAGAATAATGAACATTTTTAGCTTAAAACTGTAAAAAAATTATTTTAAAGAGATGAAATTATACATATAAAATGTTAACATCATACAATCTAATACAATCTAATTGCAACAAAAATAGTTAAACATGCTAAATCTATTGATATATTATAAAAAAGCGAATTCATTAATTTAAATACATGATAACAAACTTTAAAAATAAAAAAATGTACTCTTCTCCATTTAATAACAAACGAAGATATTTATAAATTTTACTTTCACCAACTACACGAACGGTCCCGCGGACTCAACAACATTTGACGT